>JAAAKG020136525.1:0-13171 GCA_010014905.2 Druon quercuslanigerum
TATATATATGTTTACTAATTTAAATGTGAATATTACAGAAATAATTCACGTTTACAACATTTAGAATTTTAAGTTTTCCTTTGTTGATTGATTTGACTCAAGAATTTAGGAAATATTATTTCACGACATGTATAACTAGACTTTGTTCAAGCGAAGAGTTCTCTGGCCGGCACTACAGACAGCCGTACTTACAAATATATTGATCGCCTTGCTATCTATCTCACATTTTTGTTATTGTGGACACCTGTGTTTATAATTTTGTTTTTATCGTTTCTACAGAGTGTATTATTGTGAAATACCGTTCAAATTAAATTTCGTTTGAAATCGTGATTCACCACGAAATATTAAATACGGTCCTCTCTTTTCTCAGAATTAATTCAAAGCGCAGTACCTTTGAAATTCTATCATTCGTAAAAAAGTCCGGATAAAAACCCCAAATAAAATGAAGGACGACAAAACATTGGTCTCGCGGGTTTAAAACCTAGACAAAGATAGGCTAGTAAATGAAGTTTCGGTAAATTTTGCGATCTTACGAGAACAATTGGTGAAAACGCTTGGCACAAGGGATACTTCCCTCGTTCCTTCCCCCCATCACTCTCAGGAAAATCTCGACCTTCCGGTAGAAGGGTCTCTTCTACCGGAAACCACTTAAAGTATTCAGTAGCTAAAGAAAAAGTAATTAAAATTAATGTTTCGACCCAAATCGTATTAAGTTCGTCCTATTTTCAAATGTTAGATGATTTTATCGAAGCTGGCCAATTACTGAGGTATTCCGAGGGTCAATTGAATAAAAAGAAGTTAGTACCAAACGTCAATAGCCGAGTTCGATGCGAAAACGCGGGTAGCGATCTGATCGCGCTGACCCCATTCGGGTAAGGGAGGCCGACTTTAACGGAACTGTCTATACTACCAGAAAGCGAAGTAGTAACCAATGTACGGACCCATTGACCGGTTCGGAATACTACCATTATTCTCGCAGCTCAAGTACACGGAACCCCCAGCGTTCCCGTGTTAATTTTAAAGACCCGCGTTCTCGTTTTCAAGAATCTAATCGACCTCTGAAAGATGATTTTGACACCTTTCCCTTCTAACCGGCTCACACGTACGAGGGTGGATATGAAAACAATCCTTTTACTCCCCCAACCCATTCTCGCACCCCCTTCCGACATTATGGTCGCAGTACAACCCCTTCTACCCCTGCGCAGACCTACGAAATCATGTGCAAGTGGAACATAAAATATTCCGGAACACGTAACGATGACCCAGACGCCTTTTCGATGCGCATTGAGGAAGGTCGCGACCTAGTAACGGTGAGTGACACTAACTTGTTGAGGGTGATTCCCTTCTTTTTACAGAGCATCGCGTTCAATTGGTTTAGGGGTTCTAAACATTTGTGGCAAACGTTTGACCACTTTTCTAGGGCTTTCAAGGTTAGGTTCGGAGATTCGGACTTCCAGTTCAAATTGAGGCAAGAACTCAGGGCGAAAGGGAATCCGTTTCATACTACCTGACATGCATGCGAGCCATGTTTGACAAGTTAAGGCCCCGAATGTCAGAAGGCGGAGAGGTTAGCTATGCGCACAGGAACTTGCTGCTCAGAAGAGGTATCGTGTGGCTCGAAGCTATAAGCCTCCTCCAGTCCCAGAGCGATCAATACTTTCCGACCTAGCGTACGCAGACCCAAAATATCGAAGGCCTAACAGACGCCCAGAATACCCTCGGGAAAGGTTCTCGTTTTTAGAAGAGGATATGGAGTCATTCGGGTATGAAGAACCTGACGACCTCCTATATCTTACTAAGGAGAAAGAAAATAACCCTAGAACTGCGGATAAGCCAAAACCCAGAGCAATCCCCGAAACAAACCCCCATACACCGAAGCCCCTTCCCCCTCAGAGGCCTGGTGAAAGTCCCCACTCGCGATTCAAGTGTTGGAACTGTGTGGCCGATGAGACGTTACAAAAATAGAGTATCCCAGATGTTCGGGAAACTGAAAAGGAACATGTATTGCGGGTATTTAAACAATGAGTATAATTTTAATAACTTCACGGAAGTGTACACCCTCGCGGAAGTAGAAATAACCTTTCTCGTTTTTAATAACAAACTTTATATCAAAGAAACAGAAATCCCCTTAACAAATAAAATACCGGCAGTTAGAATAAATTTAAAAGGTTTAAAATCTTTTTTGATTTCCCCTAGCAACTCCTTCCTATTAGATCTCCAGTCACAAGGTCAGCTTGTGCATCCTCTCTTAACAATATTCTAGATTTCGAAGCTCTATTTTAAAATGAATTTGTGAAATGTGGTGATCCCAAGTACCATGATCCTTCTCAACATAAGAGATGATCATAGTCTTTAAGACCCTATTCACCCTTTCTAACGGGTTTGCTAGGGGGTGGTAAGGTAGAGTGTTGGCATGATAGAGTTGAATTCCTGAGTTAATTGTAGCAGGGTATTGTTAACAAACTCAGTCCTATTATCTGTAACAAGTACTTGGGGTTTTCCCCAGCGCTTGATGATATACTCATTTGCTTCTAGGCATGGGACCCATGATGTCGGCGGCTAAGAACCCAGGGTTCTTCGACTATGCGATGTCCCATTAAACCTGCAGCTACCTTTTGCTCGACTTTGCACATCTGGCAGGTTGCACTACCTAAAACCGGTTCGTAGGACCCGACAACCTAAAAATAATCGAGAATCTAAATCTAAAAACTATTAACAGAAGAGTTCATGTTCAGGTTGCCAATAGCCAGATAGAACTGGTCTCTCACGAAATTATTGCGACAGTTAAAATTCAAGGTCGCACACAATTGATAGCCATCAGGATTTTAAAGTCACTATCGGTCGCTTTCGCAATCGGTCTGGAATATGGTAAAAATTTTCAATTAAACGTGGATTTTGAAGACTCAGTTTGGACTTTCAAAGATAACTTAAACCAGAGGTATCAGTTTGAGGTAGAGAATAATCAGCCCCAAAATTGTTGCGGACTTAGAGAACTTTCCATACAAGAAACTGACTCCCCTAAAGGTTTAGCTTACGACATAATAGGGCCGTCGAATAGTGGTTGATCATCTCCGGTAGTAATGGCAATCAAGCCTGTCGGGGATTATCGGTTTTGTTTAGACTTTCGAAAAGTAACCGAAGTCACAAAGAAAGACGCGTACCCCCTACCACAAATGAATAGTATTCTCGGTAAACTACATAGCGCCCGATGTATTTCTAAAATAGATTTACGCAAAAGCTTCTACCAAGTTCCCCTTGATGATGCTAGTCGCGGCAAAACAGCTTTCACAGTTCTGGGACGAGGTTTGTTTCATTTCAAACGTATGCCATTTGGCCTTACCAACGCCCCAGCGACATTTCAACGCTTACTAGATAGGCTAATTGGACCTAAAATGGAACCACACGCATTTGCCTATCTAGACGACATTATCATCGTCACCAAAACCTTCGAAGAACATCTCGAGTGGCTCTCAAGGGTGTTGAAAAAAATTCGTAAAGCAGGTCTAGAGATTAACCACGAAAAGTGCAAATTCTGTTATCCGCAAGTACACTATCTAGGCTTTCTGGTTCACAGACAGATCCCGATGAGATCGACCTCGTCCTTAAGTATTCGACCCCCCGCAACATTAAGGACCTTCGTAGGTTGCTAGGTTTATACAGATGTTATCGCAGATTCCTTTCAAATTACACGGCAGTGGCCCCCGTTAACCATGTTGGTTAAAAAGAAACAACAGTGGATTTAGAAAAAAGAACAACAGGCTGCCTTAGAGGTAATTAAACGTTGCCTGTCCCAGGCCCCGGTCTTGACATGCCCCGATTTCGAAATCCCCTTTGTCCTTCAAACCGATTCGAGTAACACCGGATTAGGAGCTGTCCTTGCGCAGAGTATAGACAGTGTAGAGCATCTCATATCATATGCTAGTAGAACCTTGACCGATGCTGAGGTCAAATTTTCAACCACCGAAAAAGAATGCCTGGCCATCGTATGGACCGTCCAGAAATGTATACCCTACTTGGAGGGGTATAAGTTTACGGCGATAAAGGAACATAGTAGCCTTCAATGGTTACACAATTTAAAGAACCCTACTGGTAGACTAGCGAAATAATCAATTACTTTGTCCGAGTATGACTTTGACATTTTTCATAGGAAAGGTTTATCCCATCAGGTTCCAGACGCTTTCTATCGAATGTTTGACTCCCTCTCGATTAACGAAATCATTTTGATTAAAGATCCAATCCCGACCTAGTATACCAGACGATTTCAAGTCGTATCTGAGTTTCCGGATTTACCTAGCTGAAAAATTAAGCTCAATAGGTTATACCATTGTCGACCTAACCCCGTGGTGACAGATTTTGTTGACGTCCATGACAATTGGAAGTTGGTCCCTACCGACATAGAAAGAGTGTCCGTTTTGTTGGAAGCCCACGATCACTTACAAGCTGGTCATCTAGGAGCTCAAAACACCTATGCGCTAGTCGCGTTAATGGGACATCGCATAGTCGAATAACCCTGTGTTCTTAGCCGCCGAAATCATGAGTCCCTTACCTAGAAGAAAATCTGAATTTCAGTACATTCTGGTGATTCAGGATCTATTCACGAAGTGGGTGGAGATCATTCTATGACGCATGGCGACGGGTGAAAAGATTGAGTCTGCATTCTGCTGGTATATCATCAATCGCTGGGGAACACCCCAAGTATTTCTTACAGATAATGGGACTAAGTTTGTTAACAATACCCTGCTACAATTAACTCAAGAATTCAACACTTTTCATGCTACCACTTCACCTTACCACACCCAAGTGAACCCGGTAGAAAGGGTGAATAGGGTCTTAAAGACCATGATCATCTCTTATATTGAGAAGGATCATGATACTTGGGATCAACACATTTCAGAATTTCATTTTAAAACAGGGCCTTGAAATCTAGAATATTGGCAGGAGAGGATGCACAAGATTCAGTCCATACGAGACTGGGTGATAAAAAATTTAGAAGACGCATTCGTAAAACAGTCCGGATATCATAACGTGAGGCGAAGGAAAATAAGATTCTATAAAGGAAATTTGGTCTTGCCTCGATATCGGATTCCCTCTTCAAAAATCAAAAACATTTCAGATAAATTATGCCCCGGTTATTTACGACCGTATAGAATTTCAAAGGTACTATCTCCCGCCGTATACGAGCTTTGTGATTTAACGTACAAATTCATAGGCAAGACCCATATAGAAGACTTGAAACCTTTGTACCCTACCTGACGACCTACCCTTTGGTCCTAAAGGTCTTAAAATGGCTGGAAGTGGACAGCCCCCCGGCAGGGAGTACTTGAAGAAGTACTATGGATTTATATTAGAAACGCAAGAAAAATACCCCGAATTTTTCAACGCTTTCCAGAATGCACTGGAGAATAGAAAGGAGGCACGTATGGTTAAGCTGACGGCAATCCTGCAGGAGCTTTCATTAGAGAAGGAGTATCTGGAGCGCCTAAAGAAGAACTATGACCTCGTTCCAGGACATTCCCTCTATCCGAAAGACCAGGCTACTTCTACCAGAGGCTTGGTCAACCAATCTGATAAGGGAACCCAGACAGATTCCGCACTACGAGCGTATCGTATCACCCGCTCTCTCTCCCTACACACCTCATCCCCTTCTCCATACCCCTTTCATCATATCTCTCGCTCTCAGCACACCTCCACCCCCTTTCCATATCGTCACCCCTCTCATCATGCCTCTCGTTCCCGACACCCCGCACCCTCCGATTACCGTCATACCCCCCCTCGACACTTAATTCCCCCTTCATGCCGTTCCACCCCTCACTCCAGACCTTCCACTTCTTCCGAACACTACTCCCCTCCCTCTCAATCCTCCCGTTCATCACACACCAGTCCCTCTAACATCCCGTCCCTTCTCAACGTGACCTTCCCTACCTGCAGCAGCGTGGACCCGGACACTATCAAATGCTTTCAGGAGACTGGAGATTTTGGTTGCTGGAAACGTAAGGAGGTCTTCCACCGGTATTCGCAGTGTCCCCACTCGCGACAGATATTCTGTTTCAAGTACGGCAAAAAAGGGCGCAGAAAACAAAACTTCCCCAAGTTTGCTTTCAGACCATCCCGACCGTGACACCTGACTACCCTTATCCCCTTATCTTTTCCTTTATCCCCTTTATTCATGTTCTTTACCCCTTCCCGATCTATTTCAGTTCCCCTTCAAAATCATTTTTTATGTATCCTACCTAATCACCAATAAAACTAGTTTTACCATTTAGCTATACCTAATAGTAGTTTTATTAACTTCTCCCTCCCCAAACATTGTTTAGTTTTAATCTTAACTTTTTTTTTGTACCTATTTGTTTCATTATTTATGGTTTGATTTAATATACTTTGAATTTTCTTTAGTTTACCCAGTCAAGGATTTCGGAATATAAGTTTATCTTTTGTTCGAAGGAAGAAGAGTTGTGATGTTGCAGTTTGGCGTCATCACAATGATCTACTAGTAGTCTAACAATTTAAAGAATTTTACTAAAATCGGATCCCGTGGCGTCATCGATTAGGATTGGCTGTACCCCTTTTTTGCGAGGCTTGTACTGTCCACAGACCTTCACATTACTTTCTTCAGGCTGATCCTGATTCCAGTATCGTTGTATTTGCCTTCAAGTACATCTACATATCCAAGGCTAATTCCTGGTGAGGGTGGACTATCGGCGAATTACCCGAAAAGTGGAGGTTGCCGACGTAGTTTTCTACACTTATCATGAGGAAGAACTAAAATCCTTCCCTTCTAAGCTTTTTATTGGGATTCAGCCAGGTTCCTCCTCTTTATTACAGTGGACCCTTGGCTGGGTCACTATGTTTAGTGCCTAGTGCCTGGTTCTAGTGCCCCCCTTAGGAGACCAGACATTTGGGATTATGTATGTCGGGATTTTCAAAATGTGAATACTTGATGACCCGTCTTTCGACCCTTAATCTAATAACGTCCCAACCTTGATTTGACCTTTAAACCCCTTTTCCTATTTTCTTTTGTTTTATGACATCCCTATTAGCTTTTTTTTGTAATGCCTTCAATGCTTCTCTCTTTGTCACGACTTCGGATCCCCTGCCCTTTTCCTTTGTAATGACTGGAATGCCTATGTAATATTTTATTATCCTGTTTACTTTGCTCGACCCGGTATAGTCCAAGTTTTAGTGATTTATTGTTCCCTTTTTTTGACCTTTACTTCAGCCAGTCAACTCAGCTAGCGCCATGTGTAGTCAACTTGTTTATCGCTTTTATTTCTATGCTTGATCCTGTTCCCCTAAATTTATCACCGTCCAATGTTATTTAAATTGGATTAAACAATCTTGACAACTTTTGTTTTAGTACAGATTGCTTGTTAGAAAGCTGGAACCTTAAGGTGCGTATTTTGCTTGTTTATCGTTTAACCTTTGCACAAGGCTTATAGGACCTTATTTATTCATAAATAAATGAATGCGTGACAAAACATATTTCATCACCGTTTCTTCCCAGTGAGTGCCGAAGTTGATTAAAAATATTAAGTGCTTAGCTTTCGTCTGTTGCGAGAAGAGGGCGATTCTTATGATAGACTTTTCCGCCCTTAATACTGGCCGTTTTTTGTCTAAACTGTCCATTTTGTTTGAAATTTTTGTATGGATATTTCATTGGATCCTTATAAACTACAAAATTACCAAGTTATAAGCAAATCCACCAAAAGACATTTATCCATGCATTCTGGGCGGGTTATTTTTAATAGATTTAATGCTTTAACGATGATGTATTATAATAAAAGAGATACTTCGGGTTTGAGTCGTGTACAAAACTACGAATTTCGCCGACCTTTCGGGAACATTGCAGTTCAATTCTTTAGGGTTAACCTGAAACAAAAGTATCAGCTTATGTTGTTCTTCTTCATTCATAATGTGTCCCGTAAGGGTTTATATGACTTCCATTCCTTACAATATTTTCGCTTACATATTAAACAAACAACAAAGAAAATCTCAACCTTAATATTTACAAGTATATACAACTATGTACATAAAGTCTTATATCTAGTTCCTTAAGTCTATATCCTGTGATAGCGCAATTTAGAACTTTTTAGCGGGCGGAAGAAAGCGAGAGTGGAAGTGCAAGCGAAAGAGAGAATGAGAACGCAAACGAATCTCAGTCTACTTACGCTATTACATATCCATTACTTACAATCTTTACGCTTCTAATCTAGGCGACTTCCGTTTCCTAATTCTTCCATTTTTTATCCTCCATTTTACCATTTTTTCACATGAATTCTTTCATTCACTCTCATTCGCTCTCCTAGCACCCTTAAACTCCTTCATCCAATCTTCTCCTAATTCATCCTTCCCTAGAATCTTAACCACATTCTCTAGCCAGCTTCCTTTATTATCCATATTTTCTCCTCCCATTCACATATTCTGCAGGTTTCTGTTCTCTTTCCCCATCCCGTCTCTAAATGCATTAATAAACCTTCCTTTTTTATTATTTTATACTATTTATTGTATTTTGATTCCTCAATCATCCCCCACTTTTCTATTAATTGTCTTTTTCTCTCCTTTTTTCCAATTCTTTATTTCACTCCAGTCCCATCTTCTATTTCTCTAGCATTCAATAACTCCCTCCTTTCTTCTTTCCATTTCGTTAATTCTATCGCCCTCCCTCTCCTCTCTTCTACCTCCATTAAACACTTTCTCGCCAACTCACTTCCCTTTCCCTCCCTCAGCTTGGTCTCCAATTTTCATGCTCTCTGTCCCACTCAAATACTTGTTTCATCCGTTTGCGCTTCTTCTCTCACCATATATTCTGGCGTCCTCCAATCTACCCCGTATGTCCGCATTATATATCTTTCTTGTAAACTCTCAATATCTTTCCTTTTTTTCCCCATATCTCTGCCCCATAACTTAATGTCAGCCATACCAGGGTATGAAATAACCACATTCTCCTTCTCCAATTTTGTTCTAACCTTCTTCTTCTAATTCCCAAAATCTATTTTATTACCCCTGATCCTTTATAATCCTTTCTCTTATATGAACTCTCTGATCTCCATTCTTTTACAAAATATATCCGAAATATTTAAACTCCTTCACTTCTTCTATCTTTATTTCCTTCCATCCCCCCGTCCATTCTTTCTAAAATTCATTATCTTTGTTTTCCTGCATTTATTTATCCTCTGCCATCAGCACTATGTCGTCTGCATATGCCATTGTATATATCTTTTCCGTCCTTATCCTAACTCCTCCCCAACCTTTTCTCCTCATTTCTTTTTCCAATTCTGATATTAATATATTAAATGAAAGTGTTCTAAGAGGACATCCTTTCCTTACTCCTGTCACTAACCAGAAACTATCTTCTACTTGATCCCCTACCTTTACCTTGCATTTTGTCCCTCTAAAAATTTCCAACACGTTCCTTATTAATCCCTCTCTCATCCCCTTTTTCACCATAACTTTTTCTATTTCTCCTCGGTCTAATGAGTCAAATGCTGCCTTTATGTCCACGAACATTGCTATTTTTCCCTTTTTCTCTTTTAATCGTCCTATTTACTAGATAGTTCAGAACATATATGTTGTCCATTACCCCTATTCCTTTTCTAAATTCTCTCTGATTGGGTGGCTCTATCTTTTTTTCCTTAACTTCTTTCTTCAATCTATCTAACAAGACAGTTACATATACTTTATACAGTGTTGGTATTAGAGTCACGCTCATATAATCTTTAACATCCTCTCCTTTGCCTTTCTTTACTATTGGCATCACTACTCATTCTTTCTATCACTCTGTCCAACCCTCTCCTCTCCAAAATCGATTGAACATTATACATGCCCATTCCTCTAGTTCTGTCCCTCCATATTTCCATACTTTATTTGGAATCTCATCTATACCAGGTGCCTTTCTATCCTTTATTATTCCTAACACCTTGACTATTTCTTCCCTTGTTATGTCCTCTTCCTCATCTCTTTCTCTACTATGACTTTTTTATTTTCTCCACTTTCTTAATTAATTTCTGACCTTTTTCTTGTAATCTTTACCATCCTCATCCCATCCACTTCTATTCCTCTCTTTACTAACTTCATTTTTGTTTGTGCACTCTAATCCTCTTTTTACTTCTTCTATCATTTTCTCCACCTCCTCGTCCACGTTTTCGTCTCCTATTTTGATATTTCATACCTTTTTTCTAAACTGTTCTTTTCTTTGCCTTGACCAATCCCCTTTTCCAACACTCTTCACCTTGTCCCCCTTTTTCTCGCTTACCTCATCATTCACAATCACAAAATCAATTCCCGTTTCCCTTTCTCCTCCTGACCGTGTGTATTCTCCTTCCTCATATTTCTCTATATTTCCGTTTAAGATAAACCATCTTAATCCCCCAATCTCTTTAAAAACTTCTTTCCTACCCTATTCAGTACTTTATCTTTTGATTTTCTTCCTCCCCCTTCTCCCCATTTCCTTTCTCCTCTATCTCATGTTCTCGCATTGAAATCCCCACCTAATATAAGTCTAATATCTTCTTTATTTTCTTGCATCATTTCTTTTAACTACTCTGCTTCCTCATACATATCTCCTTTTACATAAACCCCCACTATCTCCCGCTTCTCTCTTCCCATCTTTATCTCTTCTACTATTGATCCTTCTTCTTCATTTTTCCTCTCTTTCTTATCTTCCCCTGTCATTTATTCATTTTTCACTCCCATGACCATTCCTCCCATTGCTCTGCCCTTTTTATTCTTCCTCTTTGCATTTTTAACTTGCCATTTGTGACCTCTCGGTAATTTTCCCCTTACTCTTCCCCATCCCTTTTCATCTAGCCACGTCTGCATCATTATTACAACCTCCCATTGTGTCGAATTTCTCATAAATTCCCTATCCTTTCTCTCCAATCCTGCTATATTCCTGTAACATATCCTCCATTTTTCCCTACATTCGTTTTTTGTCTCTTTTTGCCTCTTACTATTGCTTATTTTCCTACCTCCCGTTCCTTTCACTCCTAGTTTTCCTGCCCCTCATTTCTTACTGACTCTTCCCTTTCTTCATACTAATCCCACTATACTCCGTCTATCTGCATCCTTCGATATTTAGCCCATGTTCTTCTTCCCTTTTTTCTTTCCTCTTCCGCTATTTTCCTTAACTTGTATTGCATCCTCCTTTCTGCCCATGTCAAATGATCCTCTATTCTCTCCGAGCTTCCATATAACATCCTCTTCTTTGCCATTACTTGCCTCTTATTTTCCCAATTCTTCAGTTTCACCAGTACCAATTTCTTTATCATCAATCCTTTTTAGTACTTCTTCCACTCCTTCCTGCATCTCCTTTCCCTCTAAGCTTATACTTTTTATCACTATGTTTCTTTTTCTCTCTTCCCTATCTTTTTTTCTATTCTTTATTCCATTTTTCGCAGTCTTTCCTTCTCCGTATTCCCACTCACGCCCTTACCAAGATCCCGATTCGAGCTTTCTATCTTCCTAATCCTACCTTGCATCTCCTCTACCTTTTTATTATTATCCTCCTGCTCCGCTAGTTTTTGCTCGAATGACTGCATCCTCTTTTTTAACTATTCCTCGTTTATGTCCTTAATTCCTTTCCACTTTTTTCCTGCCTTTCTTCATAAATGCCCATTACTTTTACCATGATTTCGGGAATTTCTTTCAGTCTTTCCTTTTTCCTCTTTTCTTTTGTTTCATCTCCTTTTCCTTCAGCCCCCTTACTATTCTCACCCTTCTTTACCAAACTCTGCTTTTCTGGCGGCGAACTAAATATTTTTGGATATTTTAAACTAGAACCGAAATCGTCCTTCTCTTCACTGCGTACCCTCTCTTCCTTTTTATAAAAGCCTCAATCGATCCTACGCTTTTTGCTCTTAATCTCTCCTTTTCTTTAGTTTTCTTGTACTTCCCCTTGCCGTTCTTTCTTTGATCTCCCCTTTCTGTAAGCTAAACACTTCCTGCTCTAACTTCAAATTTTCCTCGACGTTTTAAAAATTGTTTCGAAAATAAAAAATAATTTACTAGCTTTTATTAATTCAACATAAAAACTCACAAAACAAAGATTAGGCTAAAATGTTACATATTAAAATTTATTTAATTTCGTTTAAAAAATAATAATTTTGTTACGGATCCAATAAGAAACAAATATAATTAAAAATTTACAATTTTAATCATATATGGCATTAAATGACCAACCGATTCCTTATAAATTAATCAATAATTATCACTGATTTAAAAAAAAAATTAATTATCCAATTCAACTTTTGATACATCAATTTAGCATTTATGTATCCTGGCGAATATATTTGTTTTTTCTAACGTACAAATTCGATTCGTGAACGGTAATAATACTAATCCGATTCTGCTTTCCGTCCTCCCGGATTTTTATAGCAAGATTTGATTAGCCAAACAGGTGCTACCAGTCTCCATGATGGGGAGCTCTGGCCAATTACAGGCATCGTAGAGAGTATACACAAGAACAACATAAACTGATACATCAATTTTAGGATACACCTGTGGCTATATTGTATACAAAATGGACGGGTTGTAAACGCAAGTAAAACTAAGATTTTTATCTTCCGAAATAGCGCCAGAAACTGTGTGAAAAAATTATTTTCTTTAAGCTTCGTGAGCATAGAATTGAAGTAACAGACAATTGTGAGCCCATAATAAATTGTTTAAGTGCTTCTTTAATAGTTAACTATTATACGGGGTGCCAATATGCTTCTCTTGGATCTCTGGAGAGGCTTCAACTGAGTTTTTTTAAGAGACTGCCGCATTTATCAACAAATGCTCCGAACAGCGCGGTGCGATTGACAGTGGGTAGACCGTCAGTGTCCTGTGTTGTCCTCGCCAGCGAAAATAATTGGACTGGCACAGTCTAAGGTAAGAAAAAATGATAAAAAATGAACCGCTCGCCATCAAAAGAGGATACGCTCGAAACGCCGTAGTTTAAGGTGGCCCCTGGGTAATATTTTTTTCAGGTCAATTTTTGATTTTGTAATAACATAGCCCAATAGAAAATTTTATTTCGCATATTTTTAGTCTTATAAATAAATGTGATAACTTTTTTAGTCTTCGAAATAATCAAGAAAATGGTTGATCTTAGGTTTATAGACCAGGGAATATTTAATTATTAATTTTAGATGTTAATTTTGTTTGTCTACTGGTCTATATCAATATTATTAAAATA
>JAAAKG020136526.1:0-13171 GCA_010014905.2 Druon quercuslanigerum
TTTACCACAAAGATGTATGGAAATCTCGAAAGGTATTGAAAATTTCCAAGCAAGTGCCGGAAAATTTCCATACTGGTTATGGGATATTCAAAAGTATGGAAAAATTTCCATACTTTTGTATGGGAAATTTACGATTATTTCTTACAGTGTTTGTTATGCTTACAACAATTTCTTTACTACAAATTGTGACCGTATGTATGAACCAACATTATCCTGATGAGGAGAGTTCGTTGGCTCTCGAAACGTTGCATTTTTAAATAAAAATTGTTAAATAAAAAAACAATAAATATTTTAAAAAAATGTAAGTAAATTATTGTTGTCTGCAGTATGTCCTTTACCATCAGATTTAAAAAATCTACAATTTATCATTCACTCAGACGAAATCAAAACCACACCTGGATCAACAACATCGATCGTAATTATATGTATGCTTTCATATGACTTCAAGCCTATCTAGTTTATTACCCTCTTTGTTTCTCATCGTACCCTTTATCTATCAACGTCAATATTTTTTGGATCTCTGTCAATTTTAATTTCCGTATATATTACTTAATCTGATCTTCTCTATCTCATAATATCCGTTGTCTATCCACGTTAATCTTTTTCTATTTCTTTGGCAACCGAGTTGTTTTACCCGAGTCGAAATTTTGGGCTTTCTTTCGCCCTAGTAAGGCCTTTTATATCGAGACTCAAGTCCATCTGAGGCATGCGCAGAACAGGCAGGTGTATTTTAAAAGCCCTGGCAGTTGCAATCGCCATTTTCGTCACGTAGTGTGTCCTAGGCTGTAGTGTGTCCAGCGTGGATTTTGTGCGTCTTTGATTTTTATTTTATATAAATAAAATGAATCGCAAAAAACAGTGGGCTCTCGTGTAGTGGATTAACACTTCAACAAAATATGTAGTAGCGCTGTCCTCAATTCAAAAGAAAGAACGAATTATCGATGGAACGACGAAGTTTTTGTGGGAAGATCGGGATGACAAGAGATCTCGTCATGGAGCCAAAATACTTGCACTCGGCAGTAAGTATGTCTCATACAATATATGAATATAATTTATGGATGGATATACTATAAAGGTATAATGTAATACGATATATGTGGACGTAAGTTTGATATAACGTAGGTTCCGTGCAGCATCTCCAAGTGACCCTTGCTGATATTTGAGGTTATGTCGGGGACCCTACTCACTACTTGTCTAGTGCAATGCGAAGTGAATGTTTTAATTTTTATAACATTTTAAGTATATTCAAGTTTCCTAAAGTAATTTTCAATATTTACAATAAAATACAAAAAAAAGCACAAAATTCATCCGAATGATAGAAGAAATTTGACTTTCCTGCTATTTTGGTTGTTATTTATTGTATTTATTTGTTGGCGATTTTCGTGACATCTATTTTTGCGAGATGGATCAGTCTTCTTGACTTGAGTATTGAACAGTGGTAGAATACTTCACTAATTGGTTTTTAAATTATTCAATTTTTTCAATTCCTAAAACAAACTTGATTCTGTTCAATTCATTTTGAAATTCCAGTACAAAACTAAGCTTTATTCTTGGTCCAATCGTTAAAAAAACACATCATTTACAGTAAGCAGAGAAGAACTTGAGCGCTACCGATTGGAAGTACATCGTGAAGGAAGATTGCTGGAAATTTATAAGGAATCAATGTTAAAATTTTCAGCAAAAGGATCGCGAGGTGCATGAATGGGGATAGATCCTCTGCCAAATGTTCAATAAAACAACGTATATCAGATACATTAACAAAATAGCTTCTAACAAGTGAGGCCACTTAAAAAGAAAAAATTCATCTGAGAAGCCGACGCTAAAACAAAGTAAGAATGTCACGTTTTATTATAATTAATTGAACATTTAAATATATGTATATTACATAAAAATGCATTCATAATTTCACGTGAAAATGGATCGAACAGAGGATATCCAAGCAAAAAATACGGTAAGGATTCACATCAGCAGCTTCCCCCAACAAACTCCTAAACAATGTGATCAACAATATAACTACGATCCAAATCCACACCAAGAGCAAGCTACGCAAAACTGCAGCTTCTCACAATTTGAGAATAATTGTTATTTTCTTTACTCAAAAGGAAAATCTTTTCTTCTTATCTACAATTTATTGGATAAATGCAGAATAGTGACAATAAAAGATAACTTTTTCATTGAGATAGTTAAATTTTCAGTTTAAAAATTAATTTTGAACTAAAAAAGTATTCGCATTCTCAATCAATTAGTTATTTTTCTACAGAAATAGTTGAGCTTCCAATAAAGAATATGAACTTTAAAGAATGAAGTCAATTTTTAACCAAATAGTGTATAATATAAAAATATAATAATTTTCTATGGAATGGTTGAATTTTCAAGCTAGAAACGACTTCTGTATAAAGTAGCTGATATATGTATGAACCAAAAGTGTAATGTTTTAAACAAGAAGAATAATTTTCTCTCAAAATATACAAATTCTTAAAAAATTACGTGAATATTCAACACGGAAAAGACAAATTTTCAATCAAGTAGTTCCATTTTCAACCAAAACAGTTGAATTTTTGACAAAAAATATGAATTTTCAACAATAAAGACATTTTTCAACAAAATATTGCAATTTTCTATCAAAGAGATCAATTTGTAATAGATTTTTCAAAAAATAGATGGCAACAGGTATCAGACGATCTATTCTGGATTTACTCAAAATGCAATATTTATTAATCTATGAAAAAGGAAATACGAAACCATTGTAATAAGAAGTGCAATAATTAAAATCGTTGTAATAATTTTTATAATGTATATATGAATATAGATTCTGTTCAAAATATAAATGTATTAAACAATATTTTTGTGCATTTAAAATTATTATTTATAAATAATATGGGAGGGGGGGGGGATTTCAATCGTTTCGAATAAGCACGCGTAAACGGCATGCGCAGGTCAAATGTACAGTAGAAAAAGATGAAATGAAAATAGGCCTAATTTGGCCTTACAAGCACTATACCGCAGGCCCTTCATAGATCCTAAAAGTTCTGGGATTGGAAATAAGTAGGACCAGTGAGGGCCATAGAAGGGCTCTAATTATGTAGAGAGTGAGACCTTCTTTGAACCTCCTTGGCCCTGCTCAAGTGATACAATTTAAGGTCCAAAGTGGGCACAAAATTTTGACTCGTGTAAATTCACGTCTATCTTTTTCAATTGTCTGTCCTCTATTTCATTCTAGCCTGTATCTATTCATAGCAATATTTTTTTATCTCTGTTATCCTAAATTCCTCTATATATTTTTCAATTGCCTAGTCTTTATCTTATCCTGCACTACACCTGTTAACTTTTATTTGGATACCCAGAGATAGAAAAAGATTGGCATGAATAGAAAAAGGATTGGATGAGATGGAGAAGAGGGGATGGAATAAGATAGACGCAAATTTAGATTCAGAGACAGATACAAAAGGATAAACATTACAAGATTGAGTATAGGATGAGATAGAGAAGAGTGGAAAGTGTAAATTCATATATGACAAAGAGATACAAAAAAACAGACGTTGATAAATTTAGTATAGTATCAGATAGAAAAGAGCAGAATAAAAAAGATAGATGGAAATTTAGATTGACAGAGAGATAGAAAAATGCTGACATATACATATAAATGATAGAATGAGATAGAAAACACGGTATTGAAAAAGATAACCCCCAATATCGATTGGCAAAGACAGAAAGATTGACGTGCATAAGCAAAGGATAGGATAATACAGAGAAGAAGGTATTGACAAAGATATACCTCAATTAAGATTGACAAAGAGATATAACTAGATTAAAGTGGATAGTCACATGGTATAATGAGATAAAAAGGAGGGTACTGAAAAAGATAAATGTAAATGTAGATGGACTAGAAAAAGATAGAAGTCTATAGAGGTAGGATACGGTAAGATAGGGAAGAGGAGATTGAAAAAGATGGGAATTTAGATTGACGGAGAGATAGAAGAATATTGACGTGAAGAGATAAGGGATAAGAGATGATAGGAAAGAAGAAATTGAAAAATATAGAAAGGAATTTAGATTGACAGAAAGGTAATAAATGGTTGACATGGAGAGATAAGTAATAGAATGAGATAGAAAAAGCGATATTAAAAAAGCTAGAATGAAATTTAGATTTAACAAGAGATAGAAAAGGATTCCCGTAAGAAGACAAAAGATAATTTAGGGTAGATAAGAAGGTTTCAAAAAAGATAAATGTGAATTTAGATAAACTAGAAAAAGATAGAAGTCGATTGAGGTAGGATAAGGTAAGATAAGGAAGAGAATTTG
This sequence comes from Druon quercuslanigerum, assembly GCA_010014905.2. Lineage (NCBI taxonomy): Eukaryota > Metazoa > Arthropoda > Insecta > Hymenoptera > Cynipidae > Druon > Druon quercuslanigerum. The sequence continues at coordinate 4,303 of JAAAKG020136526.1, forward strand.
AAAAAGATAGACGGGAATTTAAATTGACAGAGATAGCAAAATATTTACCCGAACAGATAAGGAATAGATGAGGATAGAAAAAGAGAAATTCAGAAATATAGACTGGAATTTATATTTACAGGAAGATAATTAATGGTTGACTTGGATAAATAAGTGTAGAGAAGAAGGTATTGAAAATTTGAACCAAAGTTCAAAAAACATTTTTTGTGACATTACAAAAAAATGTGCAAAATTTGAATTCAGAAAATCTGATAGTTGTAGTGGGTTTTGCTAGGCGTGCGAAACAATTATTGTTCTACACACTTCTGTCTCAGGTCTACATTTTTTCATGAAATACTAGTTTCTTTTTCATCATAAATATTTTTGAGATCAAAAAATTTTTCAAACTGCGAATTTCGAAAATCTAAAAGTTGTGTTTGGTTGTGCTATGCGTCCAATTTCGAAATTCGCATTTTGATATTTTTTTAATTTCAAAAATTATTTTGATGACAAAGAAACTACTATTTCATAAATAAATATGGCCGTAAGTGGAACGTCTGTTGAAAAATAATTGTTTTGGACGTATAGCGGAGCCAAGAAACATCTTTATATTTCCGAAATGCACATTTTGAAAGATTTTCGGTTAAAAAATTAATTTCATAAAAAACTTGATTTTCACCAAAAATTATGGCTCTGAGTAAAAAGTGTTTACCATAATAATTGTTTTGCATGTCTAGCACAATGAAGGAAAACTTTTAAATTTCCGAAACTCACATTTTGAAAATTTTTTTATTCCAAAAATTAATTTGATGAAGAAGAAACTAGTCTTTCATCAAAAAAATAGACATGGGTAAAAATTTATATGACAATAATTGTATTGCATGGATAGCACAATCAAGCACAGCTTTCAGATTTTAGAAATTCGCATTTTGAATTTTTTTGATTTAAAAGATTCTCAGGAAAAAAGAAACTAATATTTCATACAAAAATATAGACCTGAGTAAAAAGTGTAGAGGACAATAATTGTTTTGTACGCCTTTTGCAACCCAGCACAATTTTTATATTTACGAAATTCGCATTTTGAAACAATTTTGGGTTCAAAAACGTAATTTGAGACAAAAAACTAGATTTTCAACAAAAACTATAGTTCTTAATAAAATGTCTAGAGGCCAATAATTGCTTCGCAGTCCTAGCAAAACCCACCACAAATATCAAATTTTCAAGATTCAAATTTTTTAAAAATTATTTTTGTAACGTCTCAAAAAATGTTCTTTTTTGAATTTTGGTTCAAATTTTGACTATAAAAAAATAGTTTACAGCAAAATTGAGCTCAAATCTAGCACAATTTAATACAAATTTTTCTGTCGATAAAAACAAAATGGCGTTTCTGGCCCGGAAAAGCTTATTCTTTTAAATTTGGACTCCAATTTTTATTTTTTTTGAAAAAGATGTTGCGGAAGGATGGACCGTATGCCTAGTACAATTCAGCACAACTGTTGTTTTTTCGAAAACACAAAATATCGTTTCTGGCCTTGAAAAAGTTTTTTTTTGAATTATGACTAAAATTTTCACTTTTTTTAAAAAATCGTTTAAGGAACAATCGAGCACAAACCTAGCACAATTCAGCATATGGAATATGGCATTTTTTAAGCCCTTTCGAAATCTGCTTTCCGATTTTTTCTTACTTCATTATTCAAAAAACTGCAAGTAATTGAACAAAAATGAATAAACGTAATTTTTTTTAAATTGTCCAAAGGCCCAGGGCTTTTAGAAACAAGTTCAAAATTTTTAGTCAATAAAAAATAAACCTTTTAACGACTACTTTCCAATGCCGTTTCCAAAAAAAAATGTCGACAATTATTTACGAAGATACAAGTGTTGGAATTTGTAACGAAAAATTGATCACCTATTCAAAATTAATGGCCGGTACTGTAGTTTATCTTATAAGATAAAAGATTTTTATAGTTAAAGAATTAATAAAAAAACAATAAATAGTCTTAAGCATAATAAACTCCGCCCAGTTTAGTAATCGTCAGGAAAAAAATATTTAAAAGTGAAAATAGTTTATCTTATCAAAAAAATAAAAATATTGGAACGTAAAAATAGTTTATCTCATAGACTCAAAAAAAAGTTATGGGTAAAGTTACTAGACGAGTCTGGTTAAAAAGTGTCTAGTTATTTTTATCCGAAATTATGGTTATTGTGACTAGAAAATTCTAGTTAATAATTTATGTTTGATTTTTTCTAGTTAAAACTCTTCTGGTTAATATTTCTGGTAACAGAAGTATCGCGATCTTGTGTCGATTTCCAGAAATCTGTCTTTTGTATCACGTCATTTCGCTTGACGTGTCAATTGATGCTTCGGTATAAATGTCCAATTCTTGAACAATCGCGATTTGTTAATTGTATTTTCAGTTATATAAGTATAAATAATTATAAAAACCGTCAATGTGACGAGTGCTGCAGGAATATTTCCAAACCAAGCACAGATTTTTTGGGTGTCTTTGAAAAAAATCCTGGAAAATATTAACATTGTGAAAATAAAAAATTTAAGCGAGAATTTTGGTATTCACCAAGTGATCTCCATGCATATTCTGTAAAATTATGGATAAAAGAATCTTAACGAATAGTTTCAGAAACAAAATAAAATACTTTTTATCGCATAAACGAATGGACGAAGGTCCTTTTATATTCGGATCTTGGGCTAAGAGATGAGGAATTAAAAAAATGATATATATGTATTCAGACTGAATGAGAGAGATGGAAAAACATTGTCTTGATTAGATAAATTATAGGAGAAGATATAAAATAAAAATACAGACGGGAATTTAGATTGACAGAGAGCTAGTAATAGATTGACGTAAGAGATAAATAATAGAATGAGTTAGAAAACACGGTATTGAAAAAGATAGATGTGAATTTATTTTCCACTTCCAGCAAGCAGAGCTTTATGCAAAATATAATAGCCTTAATTTTAAAATAAATTCGTTCGCTTATTTTTATCTTCTTTTTTTTGATGAAAAAAAATGGCAGAAGTCTTATTCAGCTTTTGAAAGGATTCGCATTGAAGATGCTACATAAATAGTCAAATATTCTCACGTTTATGTTAATGCGAAATAATAAGATTGGTTGAAACAATGATTATTTATTTGCCTCGAAAATCGATGACCTTTCGTATTCTAGTGTTAATAAGGAATAGAGCTTCAGAGTCGTCGCGTATATTTTCGAGGGAAAAATGCTTGAACAAGATAGAGGCTCGCAATAAATTTACGGATGCCAGACACATGTGATAGGTCAACCAATGAGGCATTGTACCTTGTAATGTCAATAAAGCGTTTCTTGATATTCTAACAGGCTTGGTACTATGGATATGTGGAAACGACTCGTGTTCGTTCTTTTCATCTTTTGCCTTTTTAATTCTCTTCCTATGCTTGACAGAAACAACCGGGAGCTGAAAAATATACACGAGAGGAATGAATGGAAACCCGTCAATGGAATCACAGATTCACTCTCACGAGTCAAAGGTGAGCAGAGTAAAATGGTAATCTCCATAGCAAGCAGCCAACTCTGAATAGAGTAATTGCTTCTCTTTCGTTTCCTGATCTCAAAACATTCGATTCGAAGCAAATTAATTACTCGAAAGCCGTTTGTCATTCCTGAAGGTTTTACATTTTTCATCTCTTATTGTTTGGTATTACAGAGTTTTTCCTCTCTAATTCCCTCCAAATATTAACCTTGACAATAAAAGAAAAACCGGTAAAATTTTTTTTCTATTATATTATTGTGTACAACTAAATATGCTATCGGGGTTTCCCTACACTGTAAAAATTTTTGGGAATTCTCCCAACTGTTCATCAGGGAAAATGCCCAAATTCAGTTAAAAAAGTGGCTTTCCCTAATGAGCTTAGTCATTTTCCCAAAGTTTTGGGAATATTTTGTCAAAGAGCGAAATATTTTTCAGGCAGTTGGGAATTTTGCCGAAATGATAGGGAAATGATAATACCCTTTAAAAAATAATCTATTTTACGTAATTGTAATTTTTCCACGGAACATGAGAAAATTCACATTTTTCTTACAAAAAATAAACTTTACAAACATCAAACCTGAGAATAATACCTCAAATATGCGTATTGACCTATAAATATTAATAAAGTGCTTCTATTATCTTATTGTTCTTTTCTATATCAAATTAATTGATTTGATCAAACCAAAGATTAATGACCGAATCAATGATCAAAGAATCTTATGATTCAATTATATTTTATTTAAATTTTTTATTTTGTCGATGCGAAGCCGAGCATACTTACTTGGTGCCGAGGCTAGGGCCTTCTATTGTACTGCGGTCAAGCTGACCCTAACTTTTTTGCTGACCCTTGTCAAATTTTGAAAAAATTCTCGAAATTTTAAACATTATTGCACAATAACATGGGGACAAAACCCAGTCCAGCTATATTCCTTAAATTTCGGAGTCTTCCCTACAGAAACTTCGGGAAGATTCCCAAACTAATGAGTAAAATTGTATCTACGTTGGGAAGTTTCCTCACGAAATGTTGGAAAATTTCTCAAACTATTGCTTTGAGATTTTTCCCCCTTGAACGTTTGGGAATATTCTCAAAGTAATTGTGTGAAAAGCTTCCCAAACTTTTTGGGAAAATTCGCCAAATTTTCTTTGCCATGTATCTAAATCCACGCGAATTTTAAATTGAATTCTGAAATTAATATTTATATGAAATCATTTTTTTTCGTAAATTGAAAGGGGTCGTCCATAAACTAAGTTTTCACTGGAGGGGGGGGGGGTCTTTATATTAACTATTTAGAAATTAGAGAATATTTGTATAAAAATACATATTGTAACGTTTTTAGTTTTTAGATTCATCTTTTGTAGTTGAATCATTAATTTTTTAGTTAAACAATCTTGAATTTTCTTAATAATTCTTTTTTATTTGTAGTAAATAAGTTTTTTTTCTTTGAAAATTCATCTTTTTCATTTGAAAGTTCAACTTTTTGATTAATAATTCTTGAAACTTATTGAAAATCGTTCTTTTTAGTAGTTTATTTAAAATTTTATTTTTTTTAGTTGTCAATACAACTTTTTGGTTGAGAATTCTTGAATTTGGTTAGCAGTTTGTTTTTGTCGGTAGAAAATTAATCTTCTTGTGTCAAAATTCATATTTTTGATAAAAAATTTAACAGTCGTGTTTACAGTTAAACTAATTTTCTGAAAATAGGAAAATAAATTTTGTCTTTCTAAAAAAATAAACATTTTGGTAGTAAATTAATCTGTTTATTTACAAATTTATCGTTTTTAGTTAATAATTTCATTTTTTGGTGGAGAATTCTTGAATTTTGTTGAAAATTAGTTTTTTCGGTAGAAAATTAATATTTTTGTTTAGAAATTTACCTTTATTATTTTGAAAGTTCAACTTTTTTGTTCAGGAGTCTTGAGTTTTATTTAAAATTCGTATTTTTTGGCAGGAAATTTATATTTTGTATTAAAAATCATGTTTTTTAGGTGAAATTTAAACTTTTTTGTTGAGCATTCTTGAATTTTATTGAAAATTCGTATTTTTTGGTAGTACATTCATCTTTTTGTTATAAAAGCCATCTTTTTAAGTAAAAAATTCAATTTTTTGTTTGAAAACTATTGAATTTTATTTAAAATTCGTTTTTATTGAAAGCATTATTCTTTACCTTAAAAAATTCTTCTTTTTATTTAAAAGTTTAACTTATTCATTCAACTTGCTCAACTTGTCTTAAATGGTATGTTTTTTGGTAAAACATTTAAGAAATAGGTTTAAATTTAAACTACTTTCTTAAAAATTAAAAAAATTATTTTTTCATTCTTTCTTAAAAATTAAACTATTTGATTGAAAAAAATTCGTTTTTTTAGACATAAATTATTCTTTATCTATAAATATTCATCTTATTTTTTGCATTTTTTTCTCAAGATTCAAAATTTTATTTAAAAATGCATCTCTTTGGTTTAAAATTAAACTGTTTTGTTGAAAATTCCTTTTTTTGCTCGAAAATTACTTAGGTAATTAAAAATTTACTAATTACATTTTTGGCCGAAAATGGTTTCTTTTTAAAGTAGGAATCCAACTTTTTCTTTATATTAAACTATTTCGTTAATCATTTTTTGTTGTTGAAAATTATTCTACTTTAGTAGAAAATTAAAATTTTCGGTTCATAGTTCTTAAGTTTTGTTGAAAATTTGAGTTTTCTCTTTTTTCTTAGTCTTTTTTTGTCTAAAATTAACTTTTTGATAAAAATATAATATTTTTTATTTTAAAATTCAACTATTTTGTACAGAAAATTTGTCATTTGTCTTAAAAGATCAATAATTTAGGAGAAAGAATCAACTCTCTGGTCGAAAATTCGTTTTCATCATTATTAACATTTTTTGGTTAGAAATTGAACTATACCACTTTTGGTTAAAAAATTACCTTTCTTTGTTTGAAATTGATAATTACTCGATGAATCCTCAATTAAAAACCCAAGTAATTGCATTTTTAATTAATAAAAATAAATTTAAAAAAAAAATGCCATGATTCAGTTTTTTACATAAAAGATAAGTTTTCAAAAACAAAATTGATTTTCTAACCGAATGATTAAAAATTCAACTAAAATAAATCAATTTGCAACGCAAAAAGTCGTTATTTAAATCTGAAGACAAAAAAATTAATTATGCAGCAAAGAATGAGAAAATGTTTAATAAAATAGTTGAAAGTTCAACTAAAATGATGAATCATCAATTAAAAAAAAATTAAGAGTGGTGGAATTTTTAAATAAACAATTAATTCTTAACTGAAATTCTAAATCTTTGATTATAGGAATGAATTTTTAAGAAAATAGTTAAGTTATTAAGTAAAAAAATTTATTTTCAAACAAAACAAAAAAATGTCTATTTTTCTATATTTCTAAGAAAAGTGAAAATTTGAACCAAAAAGGTTAATTTGTCTACAAAAATAATAATTTTATATGAAAAAGATGAATTTACAACAAATACATGAATTTTCACCCGTTATTTACATTTTTAATTTAAAAAGATAAATTTTAACCAAAAAGGGGGTTGGTTTCAGTTAAACAAATGAATAATAAACCAAAAAATAAGAAAATAATCAATAAAATATTTTAATTTTCGCCAAAAAAAATGAAAATTCGAATAGAAAAATTAATTTTTAGGAAAGTAGTTAAATTTTTAACTAAAAAATTAATTTTCAACTAAAATGATAAATCTGCAATTAAAAAATTATAAATGTAGTGGAATTTTTAACTAAGAAATTAATTTCTAACTAAAATTATAAATCTTCAATTACAAGAAAGCATTTTTAAAAAAATACTTAAATTATCAACTCACGAAATCATTTTTTTCAAAAGAAAAACAAATTTTCAATTAAATTTTATATTTTTAATCCGAAGATATAAATTTGTTTTCAAAATATCAAAATACTTTAAAATGTTCAACCCACAAAGACGATATTTTAAGAGAAATGTTTAAATTTAAACCAAACAGAAGAATTTTCCTTCAAGAATATTTATTTTCTACAAAAAGATGGATTTTCAACAAATAAATGAATTTTCCACTAAATACTAGAATTTTTAATTACAAAATATTATTTTTCGACCAAAAATGTCATCATTTAGTTTTCTACAAAAAAGATTAATTTTCAATAAAAAGGAAATAAATGTATATCAAAAGAATTAAATTTTTAGCCAAACAGATGAATTTTTAACCAAAATGGTGAATCTCCCATTTAAAAAATAAATTTTGGACAACTTATTAAAATTTTTATTAATGAAATCAGTTTGAAACTGTAATGATGAAACTTTAATTAGAAAAATAATTGCTAAATCGTAGTTTAATTTTCAACAAAAAAATGTATTTAAAAAAAAGTATTTTCAAACCAATTTGTTATTTATTTATAACCTGAATATGTGCATTTTCTACCAAAGTAGTTGAATTTTGTATCCATAAGGACAATATATTTTAAGGAAATAGTTTAAATTTAACTCAAAAAATTTTTTAAAAATTTTTAACCAAAAAAATGAATTCTCAAGAAAAAAATGTAATTATTGATATTTTAACCAAAATTTATAAATTAATACAAATTTTGCAAAAATAGTGTATTCTTGAACTTATAAAGAGGATATTTCAAGAAAACTGTTGAATTGTCTACCACAAATATGAATTTTGAACTCAAGTTATGAATCTTGAACTAAAAAAAAATAATTTTTAATATTGTAGATCCAATTTCTACGATGCAGACGAATTTCCAATAAAAATACCATTTTTCAAACAAATAGATAAAGCCTCGACTAAAAGAGATTAATATTGAAAAAGTGATAAATCTTCTTTGATTTATACTTATTTAATTTTTTACATTTTTGTTCCAAATGGCCTTTTTCGGCAACAGCGTGAATATAACTTCAAACTGCTAAACAATTTAAAATATTTTAACAATTATGATTTATCTTTCAAATTACTAATTTTTTTTTGTCGAAATTTTAAGTTTTCTTTGAAACTTTATGATTTTATAATAAAATTCATATATCATTTTTAATTTGCAGATTTAATTTTCTTATTTTCAAATATAAGATATAAAATAACTTAAAGTACTAATAAGCCAATATAGTTTTAGAAATATTTATTTTATAAGTTGTGAAAAAATGTATGTCTAGATTCGCTGGGATTCGAACCAAGGTTTGCATGTTGTAATTCCTAGATTTAAATGATTTTCGAAAGTCTGAAATTGATAAAAATTTGATGGAATCGATTTTGGCCAGATGAAATTAAATAATTAAGAATGTTATAGGATTTTCCTTTGCTGGTCTAAATTCTTTGTCCCAAAACAAAATTTAAATAATTTTATTTAATTTTTTCGGTATT
>JAAAKG020136527.1:0-13170 GCA_010014905.2 Druon quercuslanigerum
CCACAATCAAGCACCACCTCTGTGCGTGGCCTATTCGGTCCTGCCTCAACGAAGGAGGTGATCAGCAGACCGGCCGATAACCGTGATCGTCAACTAAAACTCAACTCAGACACGACTGGTCATTTTTAATCGTATCTCCGGAACCGATAAAGATTTTTCAAGTTTCTTCGGCTTAAATTAAAGATAAAATATCAGGCTCTATGCCGTACAATTTTTATATTTTTGCAACAATTTCCCTAGGTCATGCTAAAAGTTTAAGTCAAGGTACCAAATTTTAGAAAATCTAGAATTTTTTTTAAACTTATCACGTGCTGTATTCACTTCAGCAGATAAAAAAATCTGGTTGACATTAGTAGACGTGGAATTTTATAGGCTTTCCAACTCTTTTTTTTCTAAAATTTCCTGTCATCTTTTTTCGCTGAGTTATCGTGGTTCAAAGCCAGCAGTGATTTTTAATAGTACTTGCGTCAATCCATCTCATAATTTCCGACGGTAGTGTAATTTTTCAACAACAAAAAAAGAACTTTTCAACCAAAAGTGTACCTGTTACCATCCGCAGATTTTGGCGATGCCCCCTTCCACCCTCAAATTGACAAAGCAGTATATGGACGGCCTCACTAATCATGGAGAAATTAATAATGAAAAGCAAAGAGAAATTTAAAAATTTCGTTTAAATACGCATTCTAAACGAAATATTTTCAAACAATTTTCATCGATTTTCTCGGTTTCACTCGTTTCTTCAAAAACAGGACAGGCACGAACATGATTATCTATCTCCCACTCAGATTCCGAGTGCAAACAACGCGCAGTGACATTGCCGCAGCTGACAGCTAGCTAGCATTCGAGTTTCGGATCCTGCCGTCTCGCCCATAACGAGGAACAAACTTCTTGCTCGTGCTCTAAAAATCTGATGCGCAAGCGTATTTTCAATTTCATCCCTAAGGATTAGACTTAAAATCCTTCCTCATTCAGAGAATGCATCAACGAAATAATAAAAGATTCGAGGAAAATATATTCTACTGAGGAAGTTTTTATGCTAATTTGGAAAAGAAAAATCTTTTGAGGAGATCAAACTACTATTTTGAGATATCAACTCGGTTGTGATTGAATTTAATAGAATAGCTATGACTTGATTTGTTTTTCAAATGAATAATTTTGGTCGAATCAGACAAGCATCACTAAAAGGTGTATTAAGCTAACGTAACCTCAACTTCGAATCAAGTTAAAACCTATTTCATAATTAAGGGCTCATTTAAGGCTTATTTAATGCCCTAATGCCAAATTTAATGCTCCACTATTTTTTTAAAAAACCGGGGGTTACGCTAGCTTAACGTTAAGCTGACGGAACCCTATGTGAAATAACCGTTCAATCAAGTTCTATCCTATCACATAATTAAGGGCTCATTTAGGGCTCTCCAAAACCACAAAAAATTTTTTTCTAAAAACCACCCTGCTCTTAGAAAAAATGTTTTTGTGGTTTTGGAGAGCCTTAAATGAGCCCTTAAATATGTGATAGGATAGAACTTGATTAAAAGTTTATTTCACATGGGGTTCCGTCAGCTTAACGTTAAGCTAGCGTAACCCACGGTTTTTTTTAAACAATAGTGGAGCATTAAATTAGGCAATAGGGAACTAAAGGAGCCCTAAATGAGCCCTTAATTATGTGATAGGTGAGAACTCGATTCATCGTTTATTTCACGTAGGGTTCCGTCAGCTTAACGTTAAGCTAGCGTGACCCCCGGTTTTTTAAAAAAATAGTGGAGCATTAAATTTGGCATTAGGGCATTAAATTAGTCTTAAATGAGCCCTTAATTATGAAATAGGTGTTACTTTGATTCGAAGATGTGGTTACGTCAGCTTAATACACCTATCACTAAAGCTGTATACTGAAACCGCTTTTAAATTTTCTTAAAAAGGAACCAAAATTTCAGCAACGGTAACTTCATAAAGCTTCAGTCACATATTTCAGAAAGTTATTTTACAATTTATTAATTTTCAGCCACTGTAAATAAAAATTTCAAGGGATTCAAAATTGATTCATTTTTAAGTACAATTATGGAATCTTCAATTGGAATAATAGTTGCATTTGCAGTTTTGAAAAAATGCCACCACAAAAAATATAAAGCAAAAGCAATTTTTTAATCAAACAGCTAATTTATCAAAAAAAAAAAATTATTTTCAACAAATAGTTTAACTTTCAAACAAATAATTTTGTTTCAAACCTAAAAGATGAATTTTCATTTGAAATGATAAATATTACCTGGAATGCTAGAGTTTTAGCCGAAAAGAATTTTTGAATAAAAAGATTAATTCCAAATAAGAAGATTAATTTTCATGAAAAAAAATCGATTTTGTAACAAAATTCGTGCTTTTCAAACGAAATAGTTGAATATTCAATTTAAAAAAATTATCATCCAAATTGTTGAATTTTGAACTAGAAAATATCAATTTTCAACAAAAAATGGAAAAGTTACATTTTCAGTTAAAAAAAATAATTTTCAACCAAACTGATGGATTTCCACCTAAAATTATAAATCTTCTACTGAAATATCTCAATTTTATGCAAAACATGCATTTGTAACCAAAAACATTAATTTTCTACAAAGAAGGCGAATATTCTAAAAAATACATCATTTTTCAAATATTTAAATTTAAATGTTTGAGTTTTAGGCGAAAAGAATTTTTAAATAAAAAGATTAATTCCAAATAAAAAGATTAATTTTCATGAAAAAAAAATATTTTGTAACCAAATACGTGCTTTTACAAAGAAATAGTTGAATTTTCAACAAAAAAAAATTGTCATCCAAATTGTTGAATTTTGCACTAGAAAAGATCAATTTTTAACCAAAAATGAAAAAGTTACATTTTCAGTTAAAGAAAATAATTTTAAACCAAACTGATGAATTTCAAGCTAAAATTATAAATCTTCTACTGGAATATCTCAATTTTATTCGAAACATGAAAAAAATCGATTTTGTAACAAAATACGTGCTTTTAAAACGTAATAGTTGAAAATTTAAAAAATAAAAATTTGTCATCCAAATTGTTGAATTTTGAACTAGAAATGATAGTTAAAGAAAATAATTTTCAACCAAACTGATGAATTTCCAGCTAAAATTATGAATCTTCTACTGGAATATCTCAGTTTTATGTAAAACATGAATTTGTAACCGAAAAAATTAATTTTTTACAAAAACGGCGACTATTCTACAAAATAAATCATTTTTCAAATATTTTAATTTTTAAATGCAATATGTCAATTTCCAACCAAATAGTTGCATTTCCACCAAAAAAAGATATATTGATCTTCAACAAAGTAGTTAAATTTTCAATCAGAGATGATTTTTTTTCAAATATAAGCTATAAAATTTTTTTTGGTTGAAGATTCGTAATTTTAGTTAAAAATTCTTTTTTTTTGTTTTTTTTGTTGTTTAAAAAATAAGCTTCTTAATTAAAAATGTAACTATTTTGTTGCAAATTCAATTGATTCGTTGCAAATTAACTTTTTTGTGCAAAATACATATTCTACTTTTAAAAAGTAAACGGGTTTATAGAAAGTTCATAATTTTGGGACGAAAAGTCAGCTATTTGGAAAAAATTTAAACTATTTTGTATAAAATTCGTTTATTTATTAAAAAATCATTCTTCTCAATAAAAATTCTAGTTCTCCATTTTTTGTTAAGAAATGTATTTTTTTTATAAATTTAATTATTTAGTTAAAACACACCTCAGAAATAAAAGAAACATAAACTAAAAATTCAACAAATAACATTTGGACTATAATTTCACTTCCATTGTTCAAATGTTTTTATTGAAAATGTATGTAATTTCTTAAAAATTATGCTTTTTGATAGAAAATTCACCTATTTGGTTAAAAATTAATATTAATCTATTTGATTAAAAATGTATTATTTTGTTGAGAATTCATCTTTTCGGGTAGCAAATGAGCATTCTTGGTTGAAAATTCATCTTGCTGCTTATGTTTTTGGCTTAAAAATTCAACATTTTGTATGCAATTTTTTTTCTTTAATAACTGAAAAATCCTTCTTGGTTCTGAAATCGTCTTTTTAACTTGAGAGAAATGCCTTTAATTTATTCGGTCTACAAATTAATTCGGTGCCTTTATTTTGATGTCTTGTAACTCTTGGTCAAACTTGCATTTTTTCTAATATGAAGGCTGTTTTTAAGGGCGAACCTTAAACTTTATAGCACAATCTAATAGGTAGCGGCTCTGCAGACCTAACCTCGAAAATTATTAGTGAATACAATGAATTTAATTGGAATACAAAGAAAATGTAGTGCCTTAAATGTTTCATATCGGACGCCATTTTATGGATTAATGCTTTGTTAAGTCCGCAGAGCCGCTGCCTATTATATTGTGTTTAGATCTTAAGTATCATCCTTTAAAACTACCTTAAAGGGGAAACAAATTTAAGTTTTACCAAGGCATGAAAGTATCAAGTGACCGAATTAATTTGAATATCTAACCATTTTTTTCCAAATAGAGTCGAACTTGGATTTAAGCACGAATTTGGTTCTGACCTTCGGCTCAAATCCAGGTCCTCTCATCCGAAACCGCCGTGCGACGCCCTTTCCTCGGAAGGCTTCAATCCAGTTTCTTCTTATCCAAGATCGACTTTAGTAACAAAATAGTGTCATCGCTTTAAAAAAGGAGTCCAATAGTATCAATAGTGTGGTGAGTCCAAGGCCTGAGACTCTAATCCCTGAGATTATTTCCGGGAGGATTTGATAAAAAATCAGCTTTTGGAATTAGGTCCTTATCCTGATAAAGGTTATCGATACGATAGAAGCAATAACAAGGGTTATAGGCTCGGTTATAGGTCGACAGAGAATAATTAAAGTGTAGCTGTGGCCGATAACTTTATGACCGGTCGATACTATCCGTTCCCATGACTGAGAAACTGGATACCTGCCAAACAATGAAACGCGGTGCCAAAATGCTGATTTGTGGCTCTATTGTGTTTCTGCTAATGGTAGAAGCAACTTATGAACGATTTCGCCAACAATTACGCGTCGTAATTAAATTAATGCGATTCCACGTCTATCACGAATTCCCTAAGGAAATTCCTTCACAGCTGATATATTTTAAGAGACGTGTGAAATACACTCAACTCCCGATATAGGAACCCCCGGTTTATGATATTGCTGATGGCCTTCGAAGTTTTCCGGATGAGAGGAGCCGCGGGGCTAAGAGGAAGACGGCACTTAGACAAACGTGACAAGCAGCTCGAGGGCCACACTCTCAGCGCGTTAGTTGCATCAGGTTGCGCCATGCGTCCAAAGTGAACAGAAATAATTTATACGGTCCTGTCTGTTTAGGTTTAGCTTTCCCCGAATCAGGATCAAGGCTAAGGCCAGCCATTTCCAAAAACCGCTATTATATCGAGAGTTGAGTTTATTATTATAGTAAAGCCTTTCATATATTTGACTTTTCCAAGACTAATTTTTCATTTTCCCCGACTATTATATGCAAATACCAGCATTTTATTTTTGTAACATTTTTAACATAGATGCTTTTAGAAACGAAATAAAACAATTTCAGATTTAAATTTAAAAAATGAATTTTCAATTCAAAATATTGAATCTTTCACAATAAAGTTAAATTTTAGATCAGAATAGATCACTTTTCTACCAAATAATTGAATTTGCAACGAAATCTTTAAGTTTTTAACAAAAACTTGGGGTTTTCAAGCAAATGGTTATATTTTTAACCTAATCGTTAAATTGAGTTAAATTTGTAACCAAAAAGTTGAATTTTCAAACTGCAAAGACGAACTGTCAACATTTTCAAATAAAAAAAATTAAAGCTTAACGAAAAATATTTGCATTTTCAACTAAATAGTTGAACTTTAAAATAAAAGGAACGAATATTCAACAAAATATAGTTTAATTTTTAAACCGAATAGTTAGATTTTTAATCTACAAAATATAATTTTAAAAAAATGTTGGAATTTTCAGATGGGAAAATTTAAATTTCACCCAAAAACAGTTATTTTTCCATCCAAAAAGTTGAACTTTTAACCAAATGGTAGAATTTTCAAATAAAAAAGATTAAACTTAAATAAAAAATATTTCCATTTTCAATAAAATAGTTGAATCCTAAAGTCAAAAAGGCTAATTTTTTAACAAGCAATTGAATATTTAACGAAAAAAGATAAGCTTTCAACCAAAAACTGTTCTACCAAAAAATATGAATTTTAAAGTCAAAATGACACATTCTGAGTAGACTGTAGACTTATTAACAAAAAGAAAAATATAATAGCTGATGTTACAACCAAAAAAATAAACAAGATTTAAAAAAAAGCAATTTGCAACTAAAGAGTTCAAATTTCAACAAACTAATTAAAATTTCAACAAAATAATTGTTTTTTTTTTTAATCTGAGAAGATGAATTCTCACCAAAAAAAGTAACATTTGCATTTTTAACAACAACAAAAGCTTCTACCAAAGAGATGCATTTTTAACAAAAATGATGAATTTTCCAATCAATGAGACAATTTTTCAACAAATAAAAGTTTTTTTTATTTAAAAAAAGAAAAAAAAGTTAATCGAAATTGTTGAGATTTAAAGCCAAAAGATGAAGTTTCTTTAAAAAGCTAATTTTCAACAACAAAAAAAGAATTTATTTTAACAATAAATAGATTTTTATTTTCAATAAAGGCCAGTTTAATTCAACCATAAAAGACAAAATTTCCAAAAAACTGTTAAATTTTGAACCAAATAGTTAAATCTCAGCCTTCAAAGATGAATTTTTAACAAAAAGATAAATTCACAACCAAAAATGTCATAGTTGATAATTCAAAAACAAAAAAGAATTTTAAAAAATAGTTAAATTTTCAACAATATAGTTGAATCTTTAACAAACGAATCATTTAATTCCTACCAAAAGAGATTAATTTTAGGACAAAAGAAAGAATATTCAACAAAATACATGAATTTTTAAACAAATACTTAAATTTTAAAATAAAAAAGATAAATTATGGGCCGAAAAAGAAAAATTTTAATTTTTAGCACAAAAATTAATTTTCAAAACAAAATAGTCAAAGTTTCAACCAAAAAGATGAATTTCCGACTGAAATTATGAGTTTTCCCATAAAAAAGACAAATTTCTACAAATAAAGACTTTATAGTAGAGAGAAAAAGTTCGCAAATTTTCTGCAAAACAGTCTAATTTTAAACGCAAAGATATAAATTTTCAAGAAAAAATTTCATTTTTGAAAAAAAAATTAATATGAATTTACTTTAACCAAAAAATGGGATTATTATTTTACACCAAAGACAGTTCAATGCAACCAAAAAATTATTTTTTAATAAAATATATAAATTTATAAACAATAATATTAGTTTAGAACCAAAAATAAAAAAATCAATATTAAAATAAAAAAGTAAACTTTTCAATTAAAAAGAAAAACTTTAAAGTAGAATGATGAATTTTCTAATCAAAAAGACAAATTTCAAGAAATAAAGATTTTTCAGTCAAGAAAGAAAAAAGTAAGTAAAGTTTCTGTAAAACAGCTGTCTAATTTTCAAAGACATTTGAATTCCAAGTATCTTCATTTTGCAAAAAGAATATTTTATAAACGGAATAATACAGTTTCAAATTTTGCAATATTTTTTTTTTTCAAAATCAGTGACTTTTTCCTGATTTCCATGTTTTCCCTGACCTAAAGTTACCCTGTAGCCTATTAATTTATATTTAAAAAAAAATTTAATCTGTTAACTTCTTATATCCTTATTTTTGATTTAAAAATTCAAAGAAATTTTCTTATTCTTCTAAATATTAGGGCGATTTTTTATACTAACCATTTTTGCTAGTGAACAATAATAAAAAATTAGTTTTTAAAAGATAAAATTTTTGA
Source organism: Druon quercuslanigerum (assembly GCA_010014905.2). Taxonomy (NCBI): domain Eukaryota; kingdom Metazoa; phylum Arthropoda; class Insecta; order Hymenoptera; family Cynipidae; genus Druon; species Druon quercuslanigerum. The sequence goes on from JAAAKG020136527.1 coordinate 7,881, forward strand.
CAAAATTAAAATTTCTAAAAATGTTTGTATTGTGCGAAATTTTATTTACTGAGTCATATGCACACATTTTGAATATATTGAACTTTAAATTTCTACAGCTTAAATTAAAGAAACATGCTATTATTATGCTGTTTTGAAAAAGAAATGTTTCTAATGTTGAAAGCATTCATAAATCGAGAAAAAAGTAAAAAATCGAAAGAAAAAATGTTTTCCATGCAAGCAAAATAATAAAACTTTTTCTTCAATTCAAGCTGAAGAAATTTCAGGATCATCACATTTTACTCTTTCCAAAATTCTTTCCATAATTTTTTAACTAATAGGAAAACTTTTCCGACTCTTCTAAAATTAAAATTTTCAAATGTAGAAAGAGAGCAGAAGATGTAAAACAAAAAAAAATTTAGTTTCCACTTTTCTCGGATGCGTATCCACAAGTTTTTGTATATTAGATCGAAGAGTTCGAATCTCTTTAGAATTAATATTTAGTATTTTAGAAAATGAAATAACAAATACTGTAAAAAAATGTTCAATTCAAAATACTTTAATTTTTAAACCTTCAAAACTTTAAGAAATACGAGTATAATATAAAAAGTCTTTAATCTCAGCATTGTCCGACTCTGGTCTGACGATGAATCAAGCATAATCGAAAGCCAACATTATCTTTGATAATATACAATTAGAAGATTCGAAAAGGGGAAATGATATAAAAAGAATACTAATTTATCTTTTGCAATCTTGTCAACATGACATTATTGTGCGCAATGCTTGAATGTCATTTCTAAATAAACTCTTATACAGGCAGTTATTTTTCTTTTTATTAATTTTTTATCTACCTTTGGAAAATTCTTTAAGCAGATTAAGGTTTTTTAATCATAAAAATTCAAAGTAACTTCTAAATGTTTCAAAAGAACTCAACTGGTATTTTTTCCCAAAAGAATTTAGTTTTAAAGGGCGAACCTCAAATATTAAAACACAATCTAATAGGTGGCGGTCTTGCGGACTTAATCTCAAAAACAATTAGCAAATACACTGGCGTCGGACAATGAGCATTTTGAGATACTGCATTCGTTTTTCCATTCTAATTAAAAAATCACCATTGTGAAATTTCTGTAACTACTTTTTACACTTTTTATGTGCCACCGCTTTTGAGGTCAGGTCCGCAGGGCCGCCACCTATTATATTGTGCTTTAAAGTTTGAGGTTTACCCTTTAAAACTACCTTAGGGCGTAAAAACTTCAAATTTAAGGCCTCAAATTAATTTTTAGAACTAATATTTTCAGGGTGGTCTTTAAATCTTCGCCTGCCGGTTCAATCAGTAAATATTTGCAATTTCTGACGGTTTAGAAAAAAAAGTATACTCTTTTTGTGAAACTCACCGTTTTTCACATATATGATCAACTAAGCAAGTTGATAGGCATCAGCAAACCTTTTCGCAAGAAATCTATTGACATTGAATCATATAAACAATTTAAAAATCCATTGTCTGCTTGTCGAAATATATTGTGTTTTTTATTTTCTTTAACTAATGCGTATTTTTTTAATTCAGTTTTTATAAATTATCATTTTAGATGTTTTAATTTTTAAATGATAAGATTAAGAAAGTAAAAAAGCAACTTTTTATTTAATATAAAGTTACTTTATTTAGGAACTGTAACTAGTTAATTTTTTTCGCATTTGTCCACATTTTGTCCCCTGGGACATATAAAATCCGAATCAGAATTGGTTGAATTCAACTAGTTTAAAAATATAGTTAAAGGTTTAACCAAGAACAAGAAGTCTTTATCGATCGTCCTTCAGAAATCAGTCAATCCAACTTTGAAATTATAAATAATTTCAAGATATTTTGTATCTTCTTCAGGTTAAAAATCTTATCTAAAAATAATTTTATAAAGAGGTAAAAATAATATTTAAAAGTCAAGTTTAAAACACAATCAAAAACTGTCTCAAACGGCGTACTTACAATTTAGTCATTATGAAAATATGCAGATAATTGAGTCTTTGTTGTGCAGGTGTAGTTTTTCCATTTTCCAATCTAAAAAAATAATAATTTAAATAGCACTGTTATTGTTTTAAAAATCAGTTTTTAAACACTATAGTCAAAACAAATTAATACCTAAGGTTAGTCAAATTGAAAGAAAAAAAATATTTTATCTCTCTAAAAAGATTTGACTAAAATCAAAAAAATTTCCTTCCGATTTGACTAGCTTTAGGCATTATTAACATATTTTGACCATAGTGCTTAAAAAATGTTTTTAAAAATAATAATAGTGCCGTTTAAATTATTTTTTTTCGAACGGAAAATGGAAAAATTACACCTGTACGACAAGGACTTAATTATCTACCAATTTTCATAATAACTAAATTGTAAGTACGCCGTTTAGAACAATTTTTGATTGTGTTTTTAAATTTGACTTTCGAATATTATTTTTATCTCTTTATAACATTATTTTTAGATAAGATTTTTAACCTGAAGTAGGCGCAAAAGTAGATGACCGATAAAAAAATAGCTTTCAATCACTTATAATTTCAAAGTTGGATTAATTGAATTCAACTATGTTTGGTGTAAAATTAAAATCCTTTTCGGCTAAAATATCAAAATATAAAGTTTTTCTTTTGAGATTAATCATTTTTGGTTAAAAATTCAATTACTTAGTTGGAAGATGAACTACTTTGTTAAAAATTTATTTAGAGAGTTGATGATTCATCATTTTAGTTATCAAATATTTGGTTTTGTTCATAACTTAATTACTTTGTTAAAAATTATATTTTCTAATTTAAAATTAATTGTTTTAGCTGAAAATTTAAATCGCGCATATTTGGTTCGAAATTTATCTTCATACGTTGAAAAATTCAAATCTTTTGTTTAGAATTCCCAAAAGAATTCCTGTATCTTATTAAAAATTCGAATTTGTGGGAGAGTGTTTACGCTTCTTGTTGACTAATTTCTCTTTTTTTGATAAAAATTCCTTTAAAAATTTTAAAATACTTAATTCCGAATTCATCTACTTTGTTAATAATTCGTATATTTCGGTAGGAAATTCATGTACTAATTGGAAATGCAACTGATAGATTTAATCTTCTTGGTTCAAAAGTATACTATTTCTTTGAAAATTTACTTTGATTTTATTGAAAATTAAGTTTTTTACTGAAAATTTAATTATTCTATTTTTAGTTGAAAATTGGTCTGTTTTAGGTAAAAATTCAACTATATGTTAAAAATCTACTGTTTTTGTAGAATAGTACTCTCATTAGTTGAAAATTCATGTGTTTGCTTAAAAATTAATTTTTTTTAGTTGAAGAATTATCATTTTAGTTTAAAGTTTACTTTAAATATTTCATTTTAGAGTGGAAAATTTACCTTTTTTTGATAGAAGTGTGATCTTTTTCGTTAAAAAATGTTCTGTTTTGTAGAAAATTTAATTATTCTATTTTTTGTTAAGAATTCATATGTTTGGTTGAAAAAAGAATTAGTTAAAAATAGTTTTTTTTATGGAAAATTTATTTTTAGAGCCGAAAAATGTACTATTTGGTGAAAAATTAATATTTTTTCTTCAAAATTCATCACTGTGACTAAAATTTAAATTATTTGGCTAAAAATTGTTTTTTTTTAGTTTAAAATTAATACTTTTAACTAAGAGATGTAACTAGTGACATTTTTGCTTAAAAATTTATGTTTATTAATTAATTCATTTTGCTGAAAATTTTTTGTTTTTGAAAATTTAGTTTTCTAACTGCGAATTGAACTATCATTAATAAAATAGTTGTTCTGCTTTGTAAATTGATATTTTTTAGTTGAAAATTGATACATTTTATTGAAACTGTATCATTTTTTGTAGAAAATTAATCTTGTGGCATTAAAATTGGAATATTTTGTTCAGAATTCATTGTTTTGTAGAACAATGATTGTTTTAACTAAAAATTTAATTCTTCTATTTTTTGTTAACAAAATCAAGTTTTTGGATTTACAAAAAAACACGTTTTTGGATTTAAAAAAAAAATTGTTGAAAATTCGTTGTCTTTTTTCTTTAGATTTTTTTAAATATTAATCTATCTATCTATTCTAATTTTGGTTGAAAATGGATATTTTTTAGATGAAAATTCATTTACTTTGTTGACTATGAGTCTTTTTTTGGGGAAAAATTAATCTTTTGTGTTGAAAATTCGAATAATTATTCGGTTCCACATTCATAATTTTGGTTCGAAATTCATCATTTTATTCAATTCAAATTTATCGTTTTAATTTGAAAACTCAATTAACAAGTGTTTAACTGTATTTAGAAACATTTTTTTGCATAAATATTAATAATCTTCTAGATGTACTGTTGGTTTTACACCTAAAAGAATGAAAAAAATGGGATATTATATCAGTTCTGAATAAGGCACTGTTCATTGTGAATAATATGTTTTCTATTATTTTGACTTCCTTTCCCATTTAAATTAGGCGCCCTTTCCAATTTGAAACCATAAACTTTCCCACAAAATTTAAATAATGTAGTAATTATTAATATAAATGGAAAATACGATTTATTAACCCGCTTTAAAAATTTAATTCTTATATTTTTGGATGAAAATTCATTTACTTTGTTTACCATGAGTCTTTTTTGGGGAAAAATTAATCTTTTGGATTGAAAATTCAACTAATTATTCGGTTCAACATTCATATTTTTGGTTGAAGATTCATCATTTTATTCAATTAAAATGTATCGTTTTAATTTGAAAACTGAGGATATTTTCATTCTGGTGAGAATCTTTGGCTGAAAATTCAATTTTTTTAGTTGAAAATTAATACTTTTAAATAAGAGATGTAACTATTCACATTTTTGCTTAAAAATGTATGTTTTTAGTTGAAAATTAATTAATTTTGATGAAAATTTTTTGTTTTTAAAAATTTAGTTTTCTAACTGCAAATTGAACTATTATAGTTGTTCAAGTTTGTAAATTGATCTTTTTTAGTTGAAAATTGATACATTTTATTGAAACTGTATTTTTTTTGTAGAAAATTAATCTTCTGGCAATAAAATTGGAATATTTTGTTAAGAATTCATTAATTTGTAGAACAATGATTGTTTTATCTAAAAATTTAATTCTTCTATTTTCGGATAAAAAAATCATGTTTATGGATTTTTAAAAACTTGTTTTTGGATTTTTAAAAACTTGTTGAAATGGCGTTGTCTTTTTTTGTTGTTTTTTTTTTAATATCAGCTCTTCAAATTTCGGTTGAAAATGGATATTTTTTAGATGAAAATTCATTTACTTTGTTTACCATGAGTCTTTTTTGGGGTCAAATTAATCT
>JAAAKG020136528.1:0-13170 GCA_010014905.2 Druon quercuslanigerum
CAATCACCCCAAGTGAAGATCCTCACAAAATCGTTATGTGAGGTTCCCCACTTGGGTCCATTAGTATCCAAGGTCTTATTTCATTCATCAAAATAAATACTTGACGGACTATCTTGTTAAAATCTAATTAACCCTTGAATAATTTCACAATTAAAAATATTGATGATTTTCATATTTAAAAAGCAACTCAAATTTTAGGAGACATAGAAAAAATTTCATATAAAGCAATCCAAGTAAAAAGTTTTCAACTGGAACTGCACAATTTTTCAACTGTGTTACATCTGATGTACATACCATATACCTATTGACTTCGATCATTGGAAATTGAACTTTTTCCGCAATAGAACAATTTAATATTGAAATTATTAAAACTCAAATACAATTTCGTATTTTTTGAGACAATACAAAAGTTCAATATTTAAACCTGCAATGATTAAAAATCTGATGCATACAAGATGAAAATGTAAATAAATAATTCAGAAAAAATAATTATTTTACATTTTAAGACTTGAAAATTATTGTACAATTTCAGCTTTAATCTAAATATTTAAAAGTAATATTTTTGATAATGAATAGAACGTTGTAAGCATACCAAATTAAAATTAACAAACAGACAATTTGCAAATTTAAATTTAAGAATTAAATAATTTTTAATTAGTATTTTTACAAATGAATATTTAGAAAGTAAAATCTTAAAAACTGAAAAAATGAAGATTACAAACTTTAATATCGTGCAAAAACATTACTAACTCCAAATAAATTTGGTTATGAATGTTAAAATAACGAAAATAACCTAAAAGTACAACAAAAAAACTTTGCTAAGTGTGGGGTTCGAACCCACGCTCCCAGTTGGGAACCAGAACTTAAATCTGGCGCCTTAGACCACTCGGCCAACCTAGCTGGTCGTCACAATCAATTTTAACAGAGATTTTCCTGTTGAGATTGAAGAACATAAAAAGATACTAACTTTCATTTTTGGAAAACGGTTCTAAAATTCTTGATTACATAAATAATAACCGTTTTAGGTCTTTATTCAACATGCCGAAAGGAACAACGAGAAATAATAAAATTTAAAAAAAAGACTATTTTGCATAATAAATTATTTTCATATATTTATATTGTTATTTTATTCTTTATAAACCATTTTTTCGGGATTTTGGACTTGCGGTGCTTTATAAAATATGTGTCAAAATTTGTATTTGTTTTCATTAGCAACCTGTTTTATATATGAATATTAATACTACTATTTTTTTAATAAAATTTCATTTTTGTATAAATTATTGACTTATTTAAAACTGAAAATGCCTTGAATATTGAAAAAGAAAGAGTTTCTGTCAAATTGACGGAATCCATCGGCAAAATTTCGGCGAAACAAACAAAATGTTGACGTTCCATTGATTGTTAGCTTAAGATGTATGAAAAACAATGAAGTATTTTACTTTGATTACTTAAGTTAAAATTTTTAGTTCAATAATTATGAAAATACATCCAAGAATGAATCGGTTATTATTTAACACCATATTTTTATCATGCAGTATTGACATTTATCTCGAAGTATATTTATATATTGCAAACCTTATACATGTCTCCATCCTTTACTGCAATTGTTCCTCCTCCGACAGATTTTCTTCGCTTTTTCGTAGGTTCGATATCAGCTTCTTTCACCATTTTCACTAAAACTCACTAATCAGGTAAATTTGCAAGAAGAAAACTGATAAAATTACTGAAAACGAGGATTTCATGAACACGACGCAGCGTACTAATTTAAAAAGTGAGGTTATGTCGGGTTTCTTGACAGTCAATTTTTATATCGATAAACTATGTTATCAACTGTTGGTCATAGAGGCGCAAAATTCGAATTTATGAACACTGCATTCCATAATTAACCAGAATTTTACTAGAACTGTTTCACAAATTTAAAACGGATTTGTCTCTGAAATTATCGATAACAGTATTTTGATATAATATTCGTATTTATCATCGTATTTTAATCATCAATAATTTAACACTTTTGCAATTGGGAAATTTTTATTTAAATATTTCAAAATTCAGCTTAGATTTATGCAAATTGACAATAATGTGAAATTTAGAAATCAATACTTGTCCAAATTTTTAGTCTCAAACTTCGGAATAGCTTAAATAAATATTTTTATCAATCTTTTCAACTGAAAACTATTAAATATCGAACTTTCTAAAATAAAAAAAATATAAATCAAAAAAAAGAAAAAAATGTTGACCCCGACGTGATTTGAACACGCAACCTTCTGATCTGGAGTCAGACGCGCTACCGTTGCGCCACGGAGTCTCGGTGACAATAAACTTTCTGTGGCTTGTTTTAAGTCTCATGACCTATATTTTCTTACTATTCCCAAAAATACTCAATATTATTATAAAAAATGATTTTACAACAGAACAAATTATAATTTACTTAATAATATATACGATAATACAATAAAGAATACAGCAAACAAAAATATAAGATTTTAAAATAAAATAGTTGAAAAAGGAACACAAAGCACAATCGATATATTCACTTCCGGTCGATTTTCTCCTCTTTGAATTTTTGTTCTGAAAATATTTATTTACCTACTGAGAAAGGATCTCTCATTAAATTCCAATGCATAATTAATTATGAAAATTTAATAATCAAGAAAACTGTTGAGCATTCTTTGTCAAAATTGATATTTTCTATGTATTGTTATTCAGTCACGTGACTACCGATATGGCGGCTCATGGCCGTTATTTTCAAATTTCGATCCATAATTACGAAATTGTGAGGTTTTTTTTTCTTAAATAATAACAAATTCTTCCATACTAAAACAAAATAAAAGCATAAAGATAATTTTCATTAATGAAAACATAACATTTGATATTTGTTAATACATTTAACGAACTTTAGTTCGATTAAAATTTTGAATTCGAACGTGTGGCGACTGGCGTCGCATTTTCGCCATTTTCGCGTCGATTTTAATGGCGGTATGTACATTGAACGTCCAAAGTTTATTTGTATCAAGTTTAGTAGTGTTAATTTAAACAGTGAAATGTTTCTAAGTATATGATTTTGTGTGTTCAGAGGATACATATTTATCACAGGTGAGTTTTATTTAATTTTTATAGGTCAAGTCTCGCATTTTAGGACTTTCGCGTCTTTTGAAGTTTTCGAGGTTAGGAAAATTTTTGCATCCGTATTTTCCTATTTTTGTGTTTTGGGAAAGCTTTTGTTGCTGTTGGGAATCTCTTGCGAAGGTTTCTTTTAGTGATTTGTTACGAAAATTTTGTCGTATATATCGAAAAACGAGAAAATCGCGTGAAATGTTTTGATTCGCATAACCTCACTTTTGAAACAAATTTGATCTTTTTGTGTCTCCCTTTGTTTTCTTCATACTTGAAGTAGTTTTAGGCCTGAATATCAGAAATTTTGCAGTGAAGACGATTTATTATTAACATATTCAACGTTAATTGGACATTTTATTTGATAACTTTTTTATTGCAGCTGAGATAATTAAAAAAGGAAGAACTATAGAGAAGTGGTTGATGTTCTAACGTTGTAGAAGTTAATTTGATTCATATTTCGGTCTAGAATGTGTTTTTGAGAATATAGTAACAAATTTTTGTATTTGACTTTTGTGTACATAATAATTTTTGTCCTTTTTATAAACTGATAAATCTTATATCGCTTAAGTATTAAAGTCTGTAAATGATTATTTTTGTAAATATAAAATATTACGTATAGTTAATAATTTAATTGATTTCAAGAAGAAATTTTAATGTAATTACTTCATAAATGTAACTTTTTCAGAGAATGGCTCCAAAGAATTTGCAAAATGGCAATGAATCGGAGGAGGAAATGGAAGTTGATCGGGCACAAGGAGCCCATGATTCTGATGAAGAAGGAGGTATCAGGATTGATGAAGACATTTATATCCCGCCGAGACCTGCAGAATTCGGCGAAGTTGATACAACTGGTCCCCGATTAATGATCACTCATATCAACAATTTCAATTTTAAGAGTTATGCTGGGGAGCAAAGAGTTGGTCATTTTCACAAGGTTTGTATGTTTAAATGTTTATTTCAAGTTAAAATTTGCTGAAAGATGAACTTTTGCAGACGATTATACTTTAAAAGAACTAATTCTAGTATTAAAAAAACTCACAATGTTTAACAAATATGTCACTGGGTTTACAGGTTGAATAATTTAAGTGAAAAGAATATAAAGTTTCAGAAGTTAATAATTTCAAGATTTAAATTTACCTATCTTAAATTAAAAATAGGTAATCGTTTCTAGATTGAGCGATGTTACATTAAAATATATTAAAGTGTAAACATTTTAAATTAAAACTCTTTGAAAAAAAGAAAAAAAAGGTTCAAAAATGTGTATAATTTAAAATGCAAACTCTGCTTATTATGATAATTATAAATTTTACTGTACAAAAAGAAAATTTTAGAATAATGATTCACAATCGCACAATTTTAATTTTAAGGCATACAATCATTAGTATATTCTAAAAAAAGAATTCTGAAAAGGGTAATTTTCTACCATTTGGAATGATCAGATTTGTATCATTTTAACCTTCTGGAATTTAAAATGATAGAACATAAAATATAGACAATTTTAGAATAATAATTCAAAATTCCTCACGTAATTCAAGAGAAAATAATTATAACCGCGATTTTTTCGGTATAGAATGCGTTCAATTTAAAGCTTGAAAATCGAAATGTTAAAATTAACCAATTTAGCTGCTTTAGTTTACAAAAATTTCATTTCTTCAAAATGCTAAGTTTTAACATTTAGATGATTTAAAATGAACTGAAACCTGAGCGAAAAGAATTCAAAGTATAACACTTTTAAATTGATCTCTTATGTGTTACACTTGTTCGTCTGTTAAAATCGCCCAAAATGACTCCCTTTGAACTTTAAAGTGCTAAAAACTAAAAGTTTTCTAATGAAAGTATTTCGAAATTGATTTGTTTTAATTGGTAGAAATCCGAGTTACAGTAGTTTAATTGTTAAGCAGTAAAGGCTTCGTATTTAAAAAAAATCAATTTAAAAATATGTATAATTTTTAGTAGGGGATATAAACATTACATAATTTAAAACAGAATAACCTGAAATTTTAAGGATTTACAACTGAATTAAAATAAAAATAATTCTAAATAAAGAATGTTTAATGTTGCACTTAAAGAATATTAAACAATTCAAATTTTAAAACAACTGGACTTTAGAAAATTTAAATTAGAAACGTCCGAATTTAAATATATATATATAGCTTAATTTTTGAAATAATTGAAATTAAAAAATCGAAATTACTAATATTTAGATTATTCAGAATTGTAAACAAGAGAAGTTTTTAAAATTGCTAGGAAAGTTGAAGGGTGCAATAGAGAAATAGATAATGAACATTTTTACCGGCTATGAATTTAGTGCCTAAAAAATATTTTTTAAATAAAGTACATATTGTAGTAAAAGTATTTTTTCAAAGTGTCATTTATTGATAAAATAACTTAAAAAAATTATTAAAAATTTTGTTACATTTTTGTTTCATACTTGCTACACTTTTAACATATTAATAATTGTGTTTAACCTTTCGGCACTGATATTTCTTGAAATTATTTTCATTCAATGAAGAAAAATAATAAGTCGATCTTCAATTTTAATTTTCGTGAAACATAATTTTGTTTATTAAATCGTTTTTAATCTTATTTAGAATTCCCATATCTCGTGAGTATTTTTTATCTTTGCAACAAAATTTAACATTCGTTTGTTTTTTCAATCGATATCCAAGGCCGATTTTGAAAACCCAAGAAATTTTAGTTTAAAAATTCTCGGTCGATTTTCCCAAAATTGGCTATCATTTTTTCATCAAACTTATTTACACATATTAAAAAACTTAATATCTCTGAAGCACGATTTTATTTTATTTTTAAATTAAAAATATAATTTTTTATTACAACACTTCGGCTTGGGTGTGGATATTTGTTTTATCTTTAAATAGTTATTTCGATTTTACAGAAAGTTTTTTCGCTCGTTCAAAAAATGTCGATTTTGTTGGTTATCTATTTCTCTGCTGCCACCCTTCAATTATAATAATAAAGTTCCTATTGTCTCAAGTTCAAATTAAGGATCTTCTAAAATTCGAAAGCCCGATTTAATAACCTTTCTTATTTCTAGCAAGTACTAACGAATGGAATTTTTACAAATTTCAGTGTTTCTCTGCAATTGTTGGACCCAATGGAAGTGGGAAAAGCAACGTGATAGACTCGATGCTGTTTGTTTTTGGCTACAGAGCGAGCAAAATCCGATCCAAAAAAATATCGGTTTTGATTCACAATTCGAGCGAACATCTCAACATTAATAGCTGTTCAGTGTCCATTCACTTCCAGCAAATTATCGACAAGGTTTGTAGAACTTTTGTAATAATTTTCACATTTTTGTTATTAATTTTGTATAAACGAACTTCATTTATACATTTTCTTTTTTTTAGGTTGGAGACGATTACGAGGTGGTACCAAACAGTCAGTTCGTAATATCAAGAACAGCTTTCAAAGACAATTCTTCTTATTATCAACTTAATGGAAAGAAAGTCCAGTTCAAAGCAATTGCAAAGCTTCTCAGATCTCATGGCGTTGATCTCGATCATAATCGTTTTTTAATTTTGCAAGTAGGTCGCTTTAAATTCTGTTTGTTTTTATAACTTAATTTCATTAAAATTGATAATTTATCAATTGATTTTATTATTCTGAGTAATGACATTTAGTGTCATTTGTGTATTTTTCCTTCCAAATATACACTATGTGCTTTTCTCAAATTTAGTACTTAATTCTAAATTTGTATTTTTTTTCAGGGTGAAGTGGAGCAAATTGCACTTATGAAACCAAAGGGACAAAGTGAGGGTGATACTGGTCTTCTGGAATTTTTGGAAGACATCATAGGAACGGTAAGGTACAAGGAACCTCTGGAAAAGCTTTTCGAGAAGGTCGAGCTTTTGACGGAACGAAGAACAGAGAAATTGCATCGTCTGAGGGTCGTTGAGAAGGAGAAGAAGGATTTGGAAGAACCGATGCAGGATGCGGTGCAATATTTGAAACTGGAGAACAGCATTACGAAATATCAGCATCAATTATACCATAGAAAGAGGTAAATATTGTTTATTTAAATTCCATATTTCAACTTTTAACCTTTGACTCTATAATTACTAAATGTTCAATTGGCGTGGGCTGGCGTTCTCTTTTGGGGGAGCAATTCTGGCTTCTGAAAAACTGACTAGATTTTTTTTGTATTTGCATCTACTTGAATGTCTTAATAATTATTTCAGTACTTTACAACGAATTTTAAATTTTGGAATTTGTACGATTTTTTTACTGGTAAAAATAATATGATTATAACTTCAGAATTTCTTGAATTTTATAATAATATAAGTAAAAATGGACTAGAATTCAATAATTACTGAAAAGCTATTAAAATTCCCTGGTAGACGCAATTGCTATAAATTTGTACGAAAACTTCAGGATGGCCGCTGGATGAAATGACAATGAATTTACTTTTTGATTGGGAATTTTACAAATTTTTAGAGAAAAAAATCTGTCAAATTTTGATTTCAACCGTTTTTTAAATAATTAGTTATATTGTGAATTATTGTCAATCACGATATTATTCAGTTTAGAATGCGCAATTAAAAAATATTTCACTTTAAACATTTTCCATTTTAGATTTTTAATTTTTAAGCGAACTTTTTAATTTAAAGAATCTTTAAATGCAGTTTTAAAGACTTGAACAATTTAAAAATAGAAGTGTTTAAAATAAAGGATTTTTGATTTAAAAAATAATACTTTTCCTGTGATCAACTGTAAATTAACTGTAAATTAATTCATGATTTTTAAAATTGAATTGTACTTCAATATTTAAAAAGTGAATAATAATTGACTTTACAAGACGATACGGAATCAGTTCACAATTTTAGAATTGGCAAATTTTAACGTTAAAAATTAAACTGTTTCAATTGGAAAGTCTTATTAGTTAACCAAATGCAAAAGCCCAATTGAATCATTGGAAACTATTTTCAATTTAAAAATAACTTTAAACTATTATATTTATAATGAAAGAAATTTATTAAATTTCAAATATTATTTCAATCTGAAATATTAAATATTTAAACCATTCAATTTGAAATTTTTTAATTAAGAAAAAGACCAATGATTTAATATTTCAAAATATCTAACGAAACGTCTACTTGTTCTGACAAAATTCGGCTATTCTTACCAAAATTTCGGTCTAATTTTGAAAGCAAATATAGATTTTGGAAGATTCTAATCAAAAAATTTAGAAGCTTTTTAAGAATTTGAAATGTATTCAGAAGAACAAAAACACAATACCTATAAAAATTCGAAATGATTATTTATTTCGAGAATTAATTTTCAAGTGAATATTAAAAAACTTTTAGGGAGATTTGCAAAATTATTAAAAATGAATGTGGAAGATTTAAAGGAAATTTTTTGAATTTGGCTGGATTTTACTAATATTTGTAGAAATAATTTTAAGTAAAATTTGAATAATTCTAATAAATGTTTAGAAGTTCTGAAAAAATAAAAATAATAATTTTTAAAAATTTCAAACAATGTGTAAACGTTTCATAATTTTGAAATATAGTTTTGAAGTATTTTAGGAATTTTTAAAATGTTTAAAATCAGAATAAATTTTAATTTAGGAAATGTTAAGTTTATAAAAAAATGTACTCGTTCCATTTTTTATTTTTCTGGCTTAAAATTGCTTAAAATGATATAATTTTGAATTTTTTTAGTTCATTGATTGATTTTTCAATTTAGAGCATAGAAAATGATCACGTGGATTTATATGTTTGGAATTGAATCTGAATCTTAGAACTCTCTGTATTTTATAAGTTTTATTTTTTAAATTTCGCAGTTTAACCGTATTCAATTAAAAATTTTCACTTAAGAAGTGTTGATAGCTTACATTTTAAATTTTTAAATTATTGAGCATTTGAATACAAAATTGTTGAATTACAAAACTTTTAAACTTCTGTTTTAAAAGATTAAAATTTAAGAGTTCTACTTTGAGTGATTTATTTTGCAGTTCAGTTTTTATTGCTTAAAATGGTCAAATTTTGGACTTTAGAGTTCGATTTTTTAAATTTCATTGACCGTGAAAATATTTACGAACCGGGTAATGCCCAGGAATTTTTTTCTTCAATTGAAACGGCCAAATTGAACTTCCATGACTTTCGATGCCAATTTCTACGAAAGTTTCTGTGATTTATATGAAAATTTCTGCAAAATTTAAATACACATTGGACTTGTAATAGTTGCTTCGTAGAAGCGGATTATACACAATGTTAGATTTTCGCACATTTCCGTTGAGTGCCGTACAATTTGAGGGATTAATTTTTTCGTAGGAAGGATTTCTTTGTAATTTTTTGTTGTACATCTTCATTCTATTTATTTCACGCAATAATCAAAAGTTTTGAATACCTCGAAATGATATGTTTTATGTTTGCTTCGTATAACATTTTGCAAATATTGATATCCTATCAGTTCAGCGTGGACGATGGTCGCTCTCCTTTAGCAAGCTATTAAAATATTGTCAGTTTTCACGTGTCTCTCTCAAATTATCGAGCTCGGAAAAATGTAGTGATTTTCCTAATTTTTCATATAAATTTTTAATTACAAATGACCGAAACGATCTCAAATCAGACAATTTTTTTTCGTTTTTCAGACGAAATTAGCGGGTTTGTTTGAAAAAAAACTAATTTTTTTTCTTTCAACCTCTGTAACTTCTGATTAAATTGACATATTTATTAGGTTCTTTTTGGTTCTAATAAAGTTTATCTCCTTCTTTCGTAATCAGCCAGAAAACTAAAAAAAGTTGTACAATTAACAAAATGGCGGTTTTTTATGGAAAAATTAAAATTCGATTTTGATAAGGAAGAAATCTTGTAAGTTTGATGCTGTGTAAATAACCGTTGTGGCTAGAAGATTTTTTTTACAATCGAATCATCTTCTTTTTCTCGGAAACAATGACTCATAGGAAAAATGTTAAGATAAAAGTTTGCTCATCTAAAAAAGTTCCATGAAAAATGTCTCTTGTTCTTTTGCACTCTCTTTCATCGTTTACGAGAAAAATTCAAAAATTACATTTTTGAGATAACAATTCTCCCGGCCTCAAAAATGGTTTAGCCTGCACGATGCTGATAAGATAATCATTATCAGAAATTTAAAAAAAAAGGAAGCGAAAAAATAAAAAGATGGGGTTTTACAGAAAATCTTTTATTTTCTTCTTCAAAATTTGAAAACATGAAACAAATATTTTCTGGTAAACCCTACCTTTTTTATTATTTCAAATGTTTTTGAAAAGTTTCAGCCAATAGAAAAATGGCATCATACGAGCTAACTCATTTTTGCACACTTTTATCTTAACATTTTTCCGTATCGATTGTAAAAAACACATTCTCCTGGCCACAAAGGTTTTGAAGAACAAAGCTTAACATTCAAATACGCGTAAGTTCTTAGAAATAATTTTTTTCAAATTGGAAAAATACGTATCATCTAATTTCCTATAAAAAATAACATATTTCGTCCCCGAGAGATTCTGCGATTTCAAATGTCGAACCCTGTCTGATTTAAAATTGATTCGGTCATTTGAAGACATGGGAGTGACAACTGTATATGAACCTATAATGTTGACAATTTTAAGAGAAAAGCTATGAAAAACTGCAAAGATAGTTTTTGCAAATTGCAAATTTTCGTTAGTTCTTTTGTATAAATTCATAATTTTCTATAAATACCTATTAGAAATAGTGAAAAACTAAACCTTTAATATGGGGTTGTAGATTTTCATGTATTTTTGTAGAATATTGTGCATATTCATAGTCTGTAATTTTCTATCAACAAAAAATAATGTTTCGTACTTTGTACTTTTCTATGCCGAACTATTACATATCTATAACTTTCTACGATCATATGTGAAAACGAAGGTTTTATAGAACGCGGTAGTTTACATCCACTTTCATTCCATTAAATAGTAGTAGAATGTATTGAAATTGAATAGAATATTGACTGGATTTTAAAAAAATGGTTGGAATTTTTTCAAAAGTAGACCTGGAAATCCTGTAAAATTCACGGAATTTTGAAAATGGTCTTTAATTTTAGATTGGACTCAAAAATCGAACTCGAAGAACAGCAGCAAAAATCCGAAACCCTGGACAAAGACTATGCTGAGCTATCCGACCAAATGAAAGAAATCCAATCTCAGAAAGCCGAGATGCTCAAAGAGCTTAAAGAAAAATCCAAAAAGTGGGAAAAACTTCAAGAACAAAAGGACGCCACAACCGTCAAATTTGACGAAATCCGAAAAAAGGATGAAGCCCTGCACGAAGAATCTATAGAAACAAATAAACGCCGCAAGGCCAATAATGCTTCCGTCAAAACCGAGAAGGCAAAACTCGAAGATCTGCTACGTGTTCCAGAGAAAAATGCAAAAGACACCAAAGAATGCGAGAATCTCATCGAGAAAAGTATTGCTGACAGGGAAAAGGAGGAGGCAAAATTACAATCTTTGATGAGTAGCTTGAAGCAAAAAACCGAACCTCTTCTTCAACAGCGAACGAAGCTAGAAACTGAACTTATTTCTTACAGGAAAAAAGTCGACGAGGCGAAAGCAGCTTTCGATATCGCGCAATCGGAACTTCAGTTGTATACTTCCGAAGAGGAAAAGGAAAAAACGAAATTGGAGCAACTTCAGGAAACGTTGAAGACAACCTCAGTTACT
This sequence comes from Druon quercuslanigerum, assembly GCA_010014905.2. NCBI lineage: Eukaryota > Metazoa > Arthropoda > Insecta > Hymenoptera > Cynipidae > Druon > Druon quercuslanigerum. The sequence goes on from JAAAKG020136528.1 coordinate 11,780, forward strand.
TTGAAACAGAGGAGGGAACAGTTAGCGGAGTTCGAAAAGAAAATTCCAGGGACGGAGAAAAGTGTCGCGGATGTTGAGAGGAGATTGGAGGATGTAAAGACGAAAGAAGCGGAATTGACAATGAAATTGAGGATGAAGAGGGCTCAGTTTGACGAACAAAAGTCCTCGATGCAGGCAAATAGGTCCAGAAACCGGGTTTTGGATGCGTTGATTAAGGAGAAGAGAGAAGGAAGAATGCCAGGAATTTTTGGAAGACTGGTGAGTTCATTTGTTCATTTTTTGTTTCCTCTGCTATTAAACATGCCTTGTAGGATCTCTTATTTACGAACGATGGTGGAATATTTTCCATCTAAACAGCTACATTTAAAATAAAATATTAAAATTTTTAATATAGTGGATAAAATACTGGATTTTTCAACTCAAAAAGACAAATTTCTCAGAAGACAATTTAATTTTGAACAAAAAAGTTCATTTTCAAACATAAGAGTGGTATAATACACCTTACTATAATAAATACATTTAAAAATTTGTGTTTCTTCCAGCATATCTTTGTAAAATGATCTGTTTCGATTTTCGGAAAACTTTTTTTTGTACGTTTTGCATCAAAACAAAACGAATCAATCACGTAGATTTTGTCGTCATGGTAGACAAACTTTTTCTTACTTCCTGATCATCGTGTACGAACGTGTCTGTCTCTAGCCCGACAGCGCGAAGACTTGCGAAGAAATTTAGCAATAACAATTTTCTTTGGGTACAATCTTTTGTAAAAATGGAAAAATACAAATTTCAATTTTCTCAGGAAACAGCACTCGATAAGATAAATAGTCCAGGAATAAAACTTACTTTCAGTAAGTTCTACAAAAACCTTCAAACTCTTTCAAAGAGATTCTCTTCGTTGATGCTCATTTCAAATAATTCGTATAAAGGATTGATCTAATTTTTTGAAATTGGAGTATTTAAAAATGCCTTTTTCTAGGAAGTATCAAGAAAGTTTGAACAATTCAGGGTTGAATACTGAAATCAGGGTACACAGTCTTCCTCTTATTTTCTTATTTTCTCCCTTTTTCTCGAAATCCCTCTTTTTCTCATATTATAAAATATTTCCCCCTTTTCTCTTTAAATATTCGATATTTGAAAATGCAATATTTATATTAAGCGAAAAATTCTCTGAAATTAGTCAGTGTATTAATTGAACGGCTGGATCGAAGAATGGGACGTGCGCATGGCCGCTTGAAAGTGCCCCTGAACGTTATGCAATTTCCCGAAATTGCATTAGTCATTTAACTTTTTACACTTCAAGTAAAATGTGTTCACCTTCTATTACTTAACTAAAAAGTATTATATGTACTGTAACTGCTCCTATTTTACATTGGGTAACAACTTCTGTCTCC
>JAAAKG020136529.1:0-28168 GCA_010014905.2 Druon quercuslanigerum
ATTTAATTACAAATGAATGTATTTAAAAAAAAAAAAGTCATTTTTGGAAGAAAATTCATCTTCTTGTCTGAAACTTCAACTGTTCAGTTGAAAATAATCTGTTTCGCTTAAAGATTAAACTGTTATGTTCAAAATTCGCCTTTTTAGATTGAATTTAACTGTTTTTTTAAGATAAAAATATGTTTTTCGGAAAATCCACCTATTTGATCCAAAAGTGCCTTTATTTAAATTCCTATCTTTTCGGGTTAAAAGTTCAACTTGTCTGTAGAAAATAAATTTTTTGGTTTAGAAATTTTATAAATTTTATAAACTTTAACCTCAGTTGATCAAAATTTCTTAACTTTTTCTGTTTTTCCCTGAATTTTCCTGGTCAGATAATTTAAATTTCCTGATTTTCCTGACATGAAACATCTTCTCAATTTTTTTTTTCCCGATCCGATTATTATGCTTCTTAACTGTGCCCTAATTCAGAATTTTAATTCTTTTTAGAAATTTTCTGTCAAAAGTAAAAAATAATGTTTGAAACTGTAAATTTAACGTTTTTATTTTTTTTTTTTTTGAAAAAGTGATGAGAAAATAATATTTTTCGCTTAAAGATTAAACTGTTAAGTTCAAAATTCGCCTTTTTTGATTGAATTTAACTGTTTTTTTAAAATAAAAATATGTTATTCGGAAAATCCACCTATTTGATCCAAAAGTGCCTTTTCTTTAAATTCCTATATTTTCGGGTTAAAAATTCAACTTGTTTGTAGAAAATCAATTGCCTGGCACCTTTTTTAAACTGTGTCCTAATTCAGAATTTTAATTCTTTTTAGAAATTTTTCGTCAAAAGTAAAAAATAATTTTTTTGAAACTTTTACGGTTCTACGTCAGAGTTACAAGTATTCTTCTCTGAAGTTTCCTCAACTTTAAAATTAAAATAAATTTAGAAAATTCCTTTTTCCAGATCTGAATTATATTTTTTTGCCAAAATTCTTTGACCTGATTTAGAATTACATATAATTGTTTCGCAAAATTTCCTACTCCAACTAAAAATGGTCGTTTTTTTTCGAAATTTTCTATTCGAAATTATAAATGTCTTTTGAAAAATGTCCGTTTAAAACCAAAAAATAACTATTCCTAAAATTAACTGTTTTAGGTGTTTTTAAATAAAAATTAAAAATTCGATTTTATGAAAAAAATTTTTCCTGGACACAAAAATGTTTAAGCGCAAATGAAAGTTACAATATGTCTTCTTCGAAAAATAAGGTTCAAACTATTCAGAATCCGAAAAAAATGTAATAATAATTTTTTTGGAAAATTCCTTGTTCCATATCTCAATAATAATTGTTTTCTTAAAAATTCTTTTAAGATTTCAGATATAAAAAAGACTTCTAGGTATTTATTACAGAACATTTTTAGATGTCTAAACTTTTATCGGAACACTTTTTGTACCTGTGGTTGTTTCCAAGAATTAAAATTATTTATTTAAATAAATAATTGAAATTAGCCATAATAGACTAGTTAAAACATTAGAACTTGCGGATAAAATCAATAAAAATGACTGATTTAATAAATGATGGTTATGAAAACAACTTTGTTAAAAAATAATTTTTTTACATTTTTGTTTGAAAATTTACCTTTTTTTCGTTAAACAAATGTATTTGGTTAAAAAGTCGTCTTTGGTAGAAAGTTAATGTTTCTGGTTAAACATTTTATCATTTTATTCAAAATTTAATTATTTTGTTAAAAATTAATTTTCTTTTATTGAACATTTATTGTGTTATTGAAAATTTAAAATTAATTTCTTTATCTCAAAAATTAAAATTAGGGTAGTTTTTTTAAATTAAAAATACAACTTGTCGGTTGGACATTTCCTTTTTTTTGTAGAAAATTAACCTTCTTGGCGCAGAATAATTTTTTTCAACAACTAAACTTCTTGATTAAAAGTTGATATGCTTTCTTAAAAATTAAATTTTTTGGTTAAAAATGAATTATTTTAGTAGAAAAATCGTCTTTTTGGTTGAAAATAGATTTTTTTAGTTAAAAATTCATTTTTTTCCTAGAAAAATAAATATTTTTTTAGTTAAAAATTTCAGTTTTGTTGTTGAAAATTTATCTATTTGATTGAAAATTAAACTGCTTTGTTAAAATTATTATTTTTGGTTTAATATTTATCATTTTAGTTAAAAATTAATTAATTTGGCTGAAAACTAAACTATTATATTTTTTTTATTGAAAAATTAATGGGTTTTTTCTTAAAAATTTAGCTAGTTGTTTAAAAATCCATGTATTTTGTTGAAAATACGCCGTTTTTAGTTGAAAATTAATCTCATTTGTTAAAAATTAGTTTTTCTGGTTAAAAATTAATTTTTTATTTAAAAATCGAACTATTTTGTTAAAAATTCGTATTTTCATATTTTTTGCTAAAAATTTAACTACGTGGTTGAAAGTTGAACTACTTTAATGAAATTTCATTTTTTGTTGATAAATGTTCATCATTTTTGTTAAAAACTCATCTTTTTGGTTGAAAATTTAAAATTATTTTTTTTTGGTTGTTCAAAATTTAAATATCCCATTTTTTGTTGAAATTAATCTTTTTTAGTTGCAAATTCAACTCTTTCTTAAAAAAATTCATATATTTTTTTGAAAATCCGTCTTTTTTGGTGACAAAAATTGATCTTCATGGTTGAAGATTCAATTACTTTGTTGAAAAGTCCTTCTTTTTTTATTGAATTCCACTGTTTTTTAAATTAAAAAAAAAAATTTTTTGCTGAAATATCAACTGACTTGATTCAAAATTGAACGGCTTTGTTAAAAATTAAATTTTCTGGTACAAGATTCATCATTTTAGTTTGAAATTCATATTTTTTAGTAGAAAATTCATATTTTTTATTTGAAAATTAATTTGTTCCACTGAAAATTTAACTAATTTTTCCAAATTTATCTAGTTGGTAGAAAAATCATGCTTTTTGTGGAAACATTTTTTTCTACAAAATTAATTTTCTTAAGAAAAAATTAATTATTTTTTTATTCAACTACTTGGTAGAAAGTTAAACTACTGTGTTAAAAATTAATTTTCTTTGTTTAAGATTCATCGTTTCAATTACAAATTATTCTCTTTTTTGTTAAAAATTGTAACATTCTGTTGAAAATTAGTTTTTCTAATGAAAAATTAATTTTTTAAATTAAAGATTTATCAATTCCATTTTTGTTTAAAAATTCAGACTATTTAAACTTTTTTCTTCGTAATTATTATATGAGAATACAACATGAAATTCATTTAGAGACATTTATACAATGAAATTAAAGCTTATAAACCATTTTTATTTTTTTAAAAATTTGCATAATTTAGGTAGTTTGAATTTTCCCGCGAAGAATGACGTCACACAGGTGTAGCCAATCCATGCAGTTGGCGAAAAATGCCACGACTTGGTGCTGCATTCAAACTTCATTAAGAAAAAAACTAACTTTTTTTATTCAATAAAAAAATCTTTCATGGAATAATTTAATGAGATACTAAAAAATCAAACTATATCTTTTTATCTCATTTCTCTCATTATCCCCATTTTTGCTGAAATTAAAACCGTCTCGAGCACAAGATTCCTCTTGATCGCTGACGGGTGTCTGGATTATTTTGAGTCGATGTAAACGAGATTGTACGTCATCGATCCTCAAAAGAAAAAAAATTTATTCGCATTGTAGACTGCTTTGCTTATTTAGTCTATATCCGAGGGTCCCATTTCAGAACCAGACCCTCTTAGGAATGAGTGATGAAAGGAAATTATTTTTATTACATTTTTTGCCTAAATGAGAACTTACATGATTGAATCCATTTTTTCATTAATTACATCCAGAAAAAATTTCTTTAACAAAAAATCTGATTTCTTGAATACAGATAGAAATTTGGTTTAAAGAAACAAATTTGGGGTGATGCAAGAAAATATTTGGTTGGCCCAACAAAATATTTAATTGGCCCAAACAAGATATTTGATTGACCCGAACAAATTGTTTTGTTTACTCCACCAAATACTCCATCTACAACAACATTTGATTAATATAGTACAAAAATTGAGAGGGGTGAACCAAAAACTTTCTTGTCATATCACAACCATACCGTATGGTTGAACCAAGAAAAATTTTGTTGGTTCATCTAAATCGTTTTGAGAGATTAGACGAGAGACGGTTGCGACTCTCACCTCGAAAGGATCGCAGTGCGCGAGTACTCAGTCGAGTATACTGCGCAATATTGTGCATTTTAATTAGAAACAGTTCAGGCGGCGCTGAATGTTTATTTTTTGTGGGTACCGATTTAGTAACAAGGCAAGTGCGAAGCAATCCTCGAAACTGTTATTATATAGGACTTGGAGTATTAATTTTCAATCAGGAAGTTTAAATATTCTATCGAAAAAGAAGAATTTACAACAAAATACAAGAGTTTAAACTAGAAAGTTGAATTTTAAGCAAAAGAAAAAAGAATAATTTTTTAACGAAAAGTAATCCATTTGTTATCTAGAGTAATGCAGGAAATTCGGGATAATTTGCATAGGTAATTCAAAAAGTTTACAACTATTTTTTTGAAAATTTAACTTTTGCTTTTTTTCAAAAATTCATATGCTTTAACTAAAAAATCTATTTTATTTCAAATTCGTATTTTTCTGTATGCAATTCAACAATTTGTTTTAAAAGTCATCTTCTATTGAAATTTTGAATCAACTGATTGATTGAAAATTGAACTACTTTGTTACAAATGTATGTTTCTAATTGAATATTGTTGAAATCAAATTTTTTCTTAACAAAAAATTTTTTTCCTACACTGGGAATCGAACCACAGAAAATGTTTTTTTTGTTGAAAATTTAACTATTTTGTTGTAAATTCTTTTTTTTTGCTAAAAAAGTCATTTTTTACCAAAAAATTAATGGTTCCATTTTTGGTGATCATTAGTCTTTCTTATAGTAAAAACTTATTTATTTTGTAAAAATTTCGTATTTTTAATAGAAAATTAAGATTCTTTCTTGAAAATTGGACTATTCTGTTAAAAATTTCGCAATTTGGTTAAAAATTCATATTTTAGTTTATAAATTCCTATTTTTTATTAAAAAATTAATCAATTGTTGTAACTGAATTTTAACGATTCCAATTTTGACTCTAGGCTTTTTTATTTGAAAATTCAACTGCACAGGTAATTCATATATTTTATTAAAAATTGTCTTTTCTTGTTCGAAAATTATTACCTTTAAAACTATAACTTTAAAGATTAATTATTTTTTGTTGTAAAAAATTATTTCTTCCATTGAAAATTTAAGTATTCCAATTTTAGTTAAAAATTCAACTAATTGTTAAAAAATTCATGTATTTTGTTAAAAGTTGATCTTTTTTGGTAAAAAATTTAATATCTTGGATGAAGATTGATTTTTTTTTGTTTCAAAATAATTTCTTTGGTTAGAAATTAATCTAAATTGTAAAAACTTCAAGAATTTTTTTTTTTATAATAAACTCTAAGTCATAACTCATAAATCCTAACTCAAAACTCATAAACACTAACTCACAAGTCATAAATCCTAATTTACAACTCCTAAATCGGAATTCACAACTCCTAACATCTAACTCCTCACTCCTAACTCCTGACTCCTAAATCACAACTCTCTACTCCTAACTCACAACTTATAAATCCTAATTCACAACTCATAAATCCTAACTCACAACTTATGAATCCTAATTCACAACTCATAAATCCTAACTCACAATTCATAAATCCTAATTCACAACTCCTAACACCTAGCTCCTGACTCTTAAATCGATAATCACAACTCCTAACTCACAAATCATAAATCCTAAGCCACAGCTCATAAATCCTAACCCACAACTCATAAATCCGAATTGACAACTCCTAAATCCGAATTCACAACTCATTATTCCTAACTCACAACTCATAAATACTAACTCACAACTCATAAATCCGAATTCACAACTCCTAATTTCTAACTCCTAGCTCACGTGAATCCTCAATCACAACTCTGCTCATAACTCACAACTCATAAATCCTGAATTACAATTCTACTCCTAACTTGAAACTCATAAATCCTAATTCGCAACTCATAAATACAAACTCACAACTCATAAATCCTAAATCACAACTCTCTGATACTAACTCACAACTCATAAATCCTAATTCACAACACATAAATTCTAACTCACAATTCAGAAATCCTAAGCCACAGCTCATAAATACAAACTCACAACTCATAAATCCTAATTCATAACTCATTACACCTAGCTCCTGACTTACAACTCGTAAATCACAAATCCTAACTCACAAATCATGAATCCTAAGTCACAGCTCATAAATACAAACTCATAACTCATTAATCCTAAATCAAAACTCTGTAATCCTAACTCACAACTCATAAATCCTAATTCACAACACATAAATTCTAACTCAGAACTCAGAAATCCTGAGTCACAGTTCATAAATACAAACTCACAACTCATAAATCCTAATTCACAATTCATAACACCTAGCTCCTGACTTATAACTCGCTAATCACAACTCATAATCAAGAATCATAAATCCTAAGTCACAGCTAATAAATACAAACTCACAATTCATAAATCCTAAATTACAACTCCTAAATCCGAATTCACAACTTCTAACTTCTAACTCCTAGCTCCTGACTCCTAAATCACAAATCTCTACTCTTAACTCACAACTCATAAATCCTAAGTCACAACTCATTAATCCTCACTCACCCAAAACTTACAACTTATAGGTAAATCCCAGCTCACAATTCATACATCCTAATTCACAACACCTAACTCCTAATTCCTTAGGTCTAAATCTTATCACCTAAATCCTTATGTCTTAACTCTTAAGTCCTTAAGTAGGAGAAGTGGCGGGAAATAAAGGGATAGAGGTAGTGAGGGTAAATGTAGGGTAAGTGAAGTGAAAAGAAAGTTGATGAGGATGAGTATGGAGAAGGGACTTTTAGCGAAGTTTGAAGTTTAGTGAGAGGAAGTAGGGAAATGTAGGGGAAGTAGAGGGAAGTAGGAAAATGTAGGAGAATGCAGGATAGGAGGGGGGAAGTAGGGAAAGGTAGGTGAAGTGGCGCGAAGTGGGGGAACGTAAGGCAAGGGGAAGGCGTAGTAGCGGCGGGGGTGATAGGTGGAGGGGGCAGGGGTGGCAAGGAGTAGGTTTGAACGACTTATTTACTTCCTAATAGGCTACCAAACCCTTTTTTGTAGCAGCATCGCGCCTATTTTGCCTAATTTTTAATTTGAAAATAAACCAACACATTTTGAAGATTAGGATTCCCACGCGATTGTATCGGAATTCGGCGAGACTAAAGCTACTGTAGCTTTTATCAGAGATATCGCGGTGGTAATTCATGCGGGCGTGCCAAAAATGCTGTCTGGCCTACCGATACGTTTAATGAAGTCTCGTTAAACTGACCTCTCCCAAGTACGCAAGAAGCAACCGTGGTTACGAAATGGCAAATGATTCATCTCTGCTCACGTCACGACGTGCGCCAATCTATTTGCAGAGCAAGAAGCTATTTATACCAGGAAAAAGCAATCCTACTTGAAGGTGAATTTAACAATGACAATGACAATGACAGTAACATTTTCCATTTCTAAAGATACTGAAAGTATTCAAAATAAGATGATCATATACAGGGTGGCCGCAATTTTTTTTTTTCAAATGTCCCTAACTTTTCCCTGATTTTCCCGCGACTAATGTTTCATTTTTCTTTGAATTTATAAATTTATTATTATTATTATCATTACTATACCATTAAGTCATATCCCTTTCGGGAGATGCGTGACTCATTTACTTTCGTTCCAGAATACTACCCCGACCCAGTTCGCTGATCAATCTCTGTAACAATCACCCTAGGTGAAGAGCTTTACAGAGTCACAAAATGTTTAATTTTTTCTTGTGACTGCCACAGCTTACGTCCGTTATTTTACCCATGTTTTGCCCCCCCCCCCCTCTATCTATCTCATGTAATTTTTGCTGATTGAATTTCTTTCTTGAATTTAGCCATTTTTTTATGGATTACCAAATTAGTTCAAATTTCTACCAAATAGTAGAAATTCGAACCAACAAAGATTAATTTTTAACCAAAAATACAATAGTTGATATTTTTATGAGAACACTTTTTAATATAAATAAAAAAAACAGTGGAATTGAATAAAAAAAAGAGAAATATTTTAACAAAATAGTTGAATCCTCATTTAAGATAGATTCATTTTTCACCACTAGTTGCATTTTGAATCAAGGAAGATAACATTTGTACTAAAAGGGATGAATTATCTAATTGAAAGGACGAATTTTTAATAAAAGTTGAATTTTTAATCACGAAAGATTTTCCATTCAATGAAGAAAAAGAATTTGATTCAAAATTTTCAATTTTTAAAAATTCTATAAAACAGTTGAATTTTGAACCAAAGCGTTAAATTTTCAGTTATAAAAATTAATTTTGAACAAAAAAAAAAACACAAAGTCCCATCACAACAATTCAATTTTCAAACAGAGATGTATTTTTACCTGAAAAATTAATCTTACTCCAAACAATGAAACTTTTAGAAAGTAGTTTAACTTTCCACGAAAGAGTTTCATTTCCAACAGAAATAGATAATTTTCAACAAAAAGAAAACAGTTAATATTTTTACGGAATTTTTTTTAAGTTAAATAAAAAACAGTTGAATTAAAGCAAAAGATGAATTTTCCACAAAAGTTGAATGTTCATCCACGAAAAATTTTTCAATCAACAAAGAAAAAAATTTTCATCGAAAATGTTGAATTTTCAACACAAATTTTTTTTTCTATAAAGCAGTTGAATTTTCTACAAAACTGTTAACATTGTTACAAAATTGTTTAACTTTTAAGTAAAAAAGAACGTTTTTCTACAAAGTATTTAAACTTTTCAAATTTTCAACTCAAAAATGTGAATTTTCAACAAAAAAGTTCATTTTTAGGCAGCAGCTGAATTTTAAACAAAATTGTTCAATTTTCAACAAAATTGTTCAATTTTCAATCAGAGATGAATTTTAATTCAACTTTTAACAAAAGAGTTTAATTTTTAACTAAAGTTAATTATTTTTCAACCAATAAAAAATAGTTGATATTTTTCTAGAAGCATTTTTTAAGATAAATAAAAAAAATGGAATTGAAGCAAAAAAAGAAAGATCCATTTTCAACCACCAGTTGCATTTTTAATCAAGAAAGATAACAATTTTACTAGAAGAGATAAATTTTCAAATCAAAAAGACGAATTTCCAACAAAACTTGAATTTTCATTCACGAAAAATTTTCTTTCAATAAAGAAAAATAAATACATCCAAAATGTTGAATTTTCAATAAATTTCTTTTTTCTATAAAACAGTTGAAATTTCTACCAAATTGTTGATATTTTTACAAAATTGTTTAAATTTTAAGTAAAAAACAACATTTTTCTACAACCTATTTATACTTTTCAAATTTTCAACTCAAAAATGTGAATTTTCAACAAAAAAGTTCATTTTTAGGCAGCAGTTGAATTTTCAACCAAATTGTTCAGTTTTCAACCAGAGATGAATTTTAATTCAACTTTTAACAAAAGAGATTAATTTTTAAGCAAAAATGCAATAGTTGATATTGTTCTAAAAACATTTTTTAACATAAATAAAAAAGTGGAATTGAAGCAAAAAAAGACAAAAATAGTTTAGCAAAATAGTTGAATCCTCAATCAAATTAGATTCCTTTTCAACCAGTAGTTGCATTTTTAATCAAGAAAGATAACAATTTTTACTTAAAGAGATGAATTTTCAAATCAAAAAGACGAATTTTCAACAAAAGTTGAATTTTCATCCACGAAAAATTTTTCATTTAATAAAGAAAAAAAATTTCATCCAAAATGTTGAATTTTCAACACAAATTCTTTTTCTATAAAACAGTTGAATTGTCTAACAAATTGTTGACATTTTTACAAAATTTTTGCATTTTTAATTAAAAAAGATAACATTTTTACTAAAAGAGATTAATTTTTAAATCAAAAGCACGAATTTTCAACAAAAGTCGATTTCTCAACCAAGAAAAAATTTTTCATTCAATAAAGAAAAAAAATTTCATCCAAAATGTTGAATTTTCAACACAAATTTTTTTTCTATAAAACAGTTGAATTGTCTACCAAATTGTTGACATTTTTCCAAAATTTTTGCATTTTCAATCAAGAAAGATAACATTTTTACTAGAAGAGATGAATTTTCAAATCAAAAGCACGAATTTTCAACAGAAATTGAATTTTCAACCAGGAAAAATTTTCCATTCATTAAAGAAAAAAAATTTCATCCAAAATGTTGAATTTTCAACACAAATTTTTTTTCTGTAAAACAGTTGAATTGTCTACCAAATTGTTGACATTTTTCCAAAATTTTTGCATTTTCATTCAAGAAAGATAACATTTTTACTAGAAGAGATGAATTTTCAAATCAAAAGCACGAATTTTCAACAGAAATTGAATTTTCAATCAGGAAAAATTTTTCATGCAATAAAGAAAAAAAATTTATCCAAAATGTTTCATTTTCAATACGAAATTTTTTTGTATAAAAAATTTGAATTTTCTACCAAATTGTTGAATTTTTAAGTCAAGAAGAAAAATTTTCTACAAACTTTTTAAACTTTTTAAATATTAAACCCAAAAATGTGAATTTTTAACCAAAAAATTTCGTTTTTAGGTATCAGTTGAATTTCCAATGAAATTGTTAAATTTTCAGGCAAGAAAATTAATTTTTAACAAAAGCCAAAAACAAATTCTTACTAAAGCAGTTCAATTTTCAACCCGAGTTGAATTTTTGCCTACAAAATTAATTTTACATCAAAAAATGAAACTCTGAGAAAGTGGTTCGACTTAAAACAAAAGAGTTTATTTTTTTTTATTTTTTTTTTGTTGGTTGATTCCAAACCAATGCATTTAAATTATTATATTATCAATACTATTGAAAATCAATAATCAAAAACATAATACATTTAAAAAAAATAAATAAAAAATTTCTAACATTAAAAAGATTGTCATTTATTCAATCTCAACTTTTGGTATTTTACCAAAATAAGACTTTAATAAAAAAGAATTCTTCTTTGGTAAATTGAGGTAACATTCACAACTCAATTTTTTAATGATATAATTTTTTCGCGTTTTTTAGACATAAAATTATTCTTGAAAATTTGATGATTTTCCAATCTCAAAATACAAAAAGAGTTTAATTTTCAACCTGGAAAGAAAAGTTTTCAAGAAAAAATACAATATTTGCTATTTTTATCAACAAATATTTTAAAGTGAAATCAAAAACAGTTACAATTACAAAAAAAAAAAATTGCTATCAAGAAAGATGGATTTCTGAAAAATACATAAATTTTCAACTAAATTGTTGACTTTTCCACGAAGAGGATTAGTTTACAACAATAATGACAAATTTTTTACCAAATACATTAATTTTAAACTGAAAAGTTGAATTTTTACAATAAAAAGATAAATTTTCCATTAAAAAAAATTGAATAAGTAAATTTCCAGCAAATTATTCTTCAACGAAAGAAAATTCGAAGGCTATCAACTTTCATCATTTTCAAATAAGACAATTTTAAGTTTCACATGAAAGATTTTTACCATTTGAAAGGGCGTAAAATGGGACTGAACGGCAAAAATTTTTTTCTTAGATTTTTACAATAAAGTGGAAGGAGTTTAAATTAGGTATTGATATTTGAAAAAAAAGAATCTCTATCGGACCCTCATTCGTACTATAAATCACAAACATACATTGTATTCATAAACGACTATTTATTATCTCTTGAAGTGAGAGTGACATTACCCCACTATGTGGGGCTATGTTGATCCCTCGTAAAAAAAAGTTCCTAAAAAATTGCTTGGAAGGAAAAATTTACGGAAAAACTAATTATTTATAAAATTTTATAATAATTTTAAAGCAAATAAAGTTATTAAATTTTGTAACAATATTAAATTATTTATTCTTCACTTCAGACACAAGCAGAGATTTGGATATTCGTCAGTTATTTCTACAAATTTAAAATAATTTGGTTAAACACTAAGATTACAATAAATAAAATTGTTGACGTTAAATATTTAATTGCATTTTTAAAACATCATTTTAAATTCCCGAAAGCTTTAAATAGATATTTTTTATTTGAAAGTGCTTTTAAATTGAACCATTATATTTTTATTGGTATAATTTAATAAAGAATTTTAAATAAAGTTTTATTTTACACTTTTATTATTTCGAAGCAACAAAATATTCATATAATTTCTTTTTATTTTAGTAAAACTAGTTTTTAAAAATGGATGTGCAAACTTTTATCTTAATTTTTTCGTATATCTTTCGTTGTTTTTGAGAAAAGATGATTTAGTTTAAAAATATTAATTTCCAACGAAAAATATGAATTCTAAAAAAATATAATAGCTTATATTTCAATCAAAACCAATTTCAATTTTAATTAAGAAACAATTGATATTTCAACCCAAATTTTTTTATTTTAAATAAACAACAGTTGAAGCAAATCAATAATTTATAATAATCTAAAGATAATTATAATTGATTAAATCAGTTGTTTTTAATTACGTAATCATTACCTTTCACTAATTAAAACAGTAATTTTGAATGATGTAACCAGTAACTTTAACAAATTTAATCATTCATTTTGAAAATACTCTAATCCGTAAGATTCAATGTGTAACTGATCAATAATATTCAAAAAAATTTTCGAATGTAATTAAGATTTTTGTTAAGAATTAATTTTACAATTTTATTATAGCAGACAAATCAGTCACTTGCGTTGACTGAAAATCAGCAATTTCCTGCAGATGTTTAATTCTTTCAGCAATATTGACTAATTGTTCGACTTGTTTAAATAACTTGGATTTGACAACCGATAAATCAGTCAAAAATGACTTTTTAAATCAGTCACTTTTACTCACTGATAAAAAGTATTTAATAAACAAAACTAATTTTCATAATAAAAAACTAGTTTTCATCGCAATTATTAATTTTTTAATTAAAGTGATTAACTTTCAATGAAGAAGTTTAATTTAAAAAAAAACTATTTTGCTAGGAAGATTAATTTTCTATAAAAAATAAGAATTTTCAAGAAATTATATGAATTTTCAACTAAAAAGTTAGACTTTAAATTAAAAAAAGAATAGATTAATTTTCAGTTGAAAAAATTAATTTTTATTTTAAAAAAATTCAAAATATTTGTAACCAAACAAAAAATGTTAACCAAAGAAATTAATTTTTAACTACAATGATAAATCTTTATCGAAAAAATGAATTTTAACCAAATATGTTGAATTTTGAAGCAAAAAGATCAATTATCTACAACAATAAAAATAATATGATTTTTAAACAAAAAAGTTGGAGTTTCCACCTAACACTGAATTTTCAATATAAAAGTTAATTTTCGATCAATTATTTAATTTTAAAAATAAATAATTTAGTTTTTTACCAAATTGTTGTATTTTCTATCAAAATAATTGATTTTTTACCCAATAATTGAACTTTTAATTAAAAAAGATAATTCTGCAATTAAAAATGAAATCGTTAAATACACAATTTAAAAATTAATTTTCAAAACAACAAAATCGAATTTTTAACTAGATAAATATAACAAAAATTGACAAATTTTTAACAAAATAGATTAATTTTACACAAAAAAGTTCAATTTTCCACCCGAAACAATTAACTTGAATTTACTACCAAAATAGTTAAATTTTCATCTGAATAGTAAGATTTTTAAAAAAAAGGTAAGCAAAAAAAATTTTTTCACTACAAAAAAACGAATTTCCCATCAGTGAAATGAACCAGTAAAGTCGAATTTTTATTAAAATATTTGAAAAATATTCAAAATAGTCAAAATATTTGACTCCACATTCAAAAAGATGAATTTTCAAAAAAGAAGATTAATTTTCTACTCAAAAAGACAAATTTTCAACAAAATAGAAGAATTTTTCACAAAACAGTTGAAATTTCCACCCTACACTGAATTTTCCACAAAAAAGTTAATTTTCAACCAAATAGTTAATTTTTTAAATAAATAGTTTATTTTATCCAAATAGTGAAATTTTCTACCGAAATAGTTTTATTTTTAACCAAAAAGATGAGTTTTCAACTATAAACTATATCTTTTCTGCCACACTTGAATTTTAATCTTGAAAATAAGAATTTTTAACAAAAGAATTAATTTCCAACTATATTGTTTAATTTATCACCAAATTGTTAAGTTTAAAGGCTATAAAGATAAATTTTCTATAAAGTAGTTGAATTTTCAACCAAATAGTTAAAATTTAATATATAAAATATAAAATTCTATTTGAAAATATCAATTTTCCCTAAAAAAAATAGAATAGTGATAGTTTTAGTTAAAAAGAAATTAGTTAAATTTTCCACTTGAAATATGAAATTTCAAATAAAATTATGAATTTTCACTAAATAATTGATGTTAAGCAAAATAGTTGGCACTTGAAAGGCGCTAATAAACAATAAAGAAGTAGAGGGCGCATCGGCTATGATTTACTATGGCATTGTTTAGAGTGCGACTGAAGTGTGTGGTACTGTGGTTGTAGGAAGAATGTTTGGTGATGCATGGTGAAAAAAAGTGGTACTGCGGTCGCAAAAAGTTAATCATTGCGATTAGAAAATGAGGACAAAAATAGGCTTGAAAGTTATTGCAGACACAAAGCGAGAGAAGTAAAACTACTCGTCAAGGAAAGTAAAGATCAAATCAAAACAGAAGAAGAGAAGAAGGTGTTAAACGATTTTGAAGGAAGCGAGAAACTGTCTTATAAATGGGTGTTGAACAGTATGAAGGAAGATAAAAGTACAGAGTTAGACAGCATGAGAATTAGCCATGATACACGTGTAAAACAAAATAGTTTTATTTTCATCAAAATAATTCAATTTCCAACAATATTTTAAACACCTTAAAAAAGGTAACGTATTTTAACGACGAATCCTAACACGTTACTTCTAACTGTACTGCTAAACATTATAAAGTAATAACTTATCTTCCATCATATAAATAAATATCCCGAAGACATCTTTATTGGACCTAAAACACTAAAATGTCCAAAAGCTAAAAAATCAACACGAAAAATGGTCACCTGTCCCTATTCACAGGGGATGAAGACATTTCACAGTTTGATTTGCCGTTAATCGAAGGATTAGGCAAAAGGAAATAAATTTCATGTATGTAATCTAGGAAGTCGCCTATTAATTAGAGAAGGATTAAATCAATAATGGTCTAGCGTAAAAGTAGAGTTGCGTGGCGAATTTAAATTGCATTGGATATATACATACAGACCCTTTTGGTATGCATCCCTTAGGCTTTTTCTCGTATATTTTAATTTAGACCCGTCACCCCAAAGAAAGATTAGTTGCACGTGATGAGCGTCCGTTGACTTTTTCCTGATTTCCATGTTCCATCCGTCCCGGATGGAAACAGTCCTGCAGGAAATGCTGATGTCGAGGGGTAAGGAACGAACTTTAAATCGAGGGGGACTCGACAACGTTTTAAACCGCATTTATGGGACTTGGTGTGGGGAAAAGGGAAATGGGGGAACCGCCGCGCGGCGCCGATTCAAGGGGAGGGCTCTATCTTCATTTATTACAATCATTTTTATTTAGAGGAAAAAAAACATCTATTGCAAAATCAGGGATCTCTTTCAAAATATTCAGATTTTCCTGAAACACAATGAACCACAATCAAGAACAAAATGTCATTTTTCACATTTCAGTTCAACTTTTTTCATCTCTTTTTCCCTCGAAAGATGATTAGGCAGGGGGGCTACAAAATCACAATATTCGAAGTTCCCTGATTTTTCCTTGACAAATTTTTCATTTTCGATGACCGTTATAAATTTTTCTTTCAGGTATGAAAACAACATGGAATATAGGGTCATTTACAAATTAGGTGAGACGAAATGAATGAACTTTTGGCTAAATATTAGATTTTTTAACTAAAAATGAAGATGATAGCAAGATACCTAGAGGGATGAATTTGTAGCAATGCACATAAAGTTTCAACTAAAAAAAACTTCAAGCTAATAAAAAGAATTGTGAAAAAAAAATTTCAAAAAAATAGTTTAATTTTCGAAAAAAAATGAATCTTAACACAGAAGATTAATTTACTACGAAAAAACCGAATTTTCAACAAAAACCAAAAAGATGAATTTTGAACCCAAATTAGGATAAACCAATTTTCAGTTTAAACAATTAATTTTCAACGAAAAAAAGAAATTTTTAACAAAACATTTAACTTTTCATCCAAAACGATGATGAATCTTCAACAATAACAAAAACTAAAATGGATTCCTAACTAAAAGAATGATAGTTGATATTTTCAATAAAAATATTTTAATTTTGAAATAAATAGAGTTTAACTTAATCAAGGAATATGAAATTTCAACAAAAAGTTGAATTTTTAGGCAAAAAAGAATTCTCAGTGAATAAAAAAATCAATTTTTATCCAAACTTTTAAATTTTTAAGAGGTAAGAACGAATTTTCTCCAAAGCAAACGAGTTTTCGAAACAAAAATATGAAATCTTAACAAAAAAGTTAATTTCCAACAAAAAAAAAGAGAATTTTAAAGTTGAAAGAAACAAATACTTTTTATAAAAAAATTGTTTTTAAGTGAAAACTATTAATATTCTACAAAAAAATGTATTTTAAATAAAAAAAAATAATAAAGTTTCAACTAAAAGAATTTTCAACTTAAATGATAAAAATCGAACAAAAAAGACAAATTTTAAACTACACAAAACAAATTTTCTATCAAAAATAAAATAAATTAGTCTTTAGTTCAAAAAATAAAATTTCACGTAAAACCAGATGAATTCAAACAAAAAACAGAAATGTTTTCACAAAATAGTTTAATCCTTGACCAAACAGTCTCATTTGAAAAAAATGAATTTCTAGACAATAAAATTACGAATTTTCAAAAGTTAATTAAATTTTCAACCAACAAAATAAATTTTTAACTAGAATGATAAATATTGATTAAACAAATGTTCAATTAACAAAATAGTTAAATCTTTCATAAAAAAGGTTAATTTTCTACCAAAGGACACAAATTTCCAACAAAATATTTACATTTTGAACTAAAAAAGATAATTTTTGAACAAAGTAGTTGAATTTTCAACCGAAATGATTATTCATCTACCAAGAAAAGAAAAACTTTTAATTTAAAAAGATACATTTTCAAGTGAGAATAGACAAATTTAGTTTTCAATTTAATAAATAAATTTTGAAACAAAACAATTAATTTCCAACAAAGAAGGTTAATTTACTACCAAAAAACCGAATTTTCAACAAAAATCAAAAAGATCCATTTTGAAACCAAAATAGAATAAACAAATTTTCAGTTTAAACAATTAATTTTCAAACTAAAAAGTGGAATTTTCAACAAAAAAGTTGAATTTTCAAACAAAAAAGAATTCTCAATAAATAAAAAAATAAAATTTTATCCAAAGCAATCAAGGACAGGATCAATTTTCAACAAAAAATTAAATAGTTAAGTTTTCAGTAGAAAAAATTAATTACAAAAAAAACAACGATTTTTGAACAGCAGTTCAATTTTAGAACCAAATAGTTAAATATTTAACAAGCAAAGAGGCTTTTTAAACCAAAAAAATTAATTAATTACCGAAAAGACGAGTTTTCAAGAAAATAAAACATTTTTCCAAAAAAAAAATGAATTTTCAACTAAAAAAATATTATTTTTCAATAAAACAGTTAAATTTTTAAGTAAAAAATATCAATTTTCAATTTTTATCCAAAGCAATCGAGTTTTCGAAACTAAAATATAAAATCTAAACAAAAAAGTTAATTTACAAAAAAAAAATGAATTTTAAAGTTAAAAGAAAAAAATAGTTTTATAACAAAAATTGTTTTTAATTTAAAACTATTTATTTTCTACAAAAAATGTATTTTGAATAAAAAAATAAATTTTAAACTGAAAAATATCTAAACAAAAAATGCAATAGTTATACTTTCAGTTAAAAAAATTAATCAAAACAAATTTTCTATCAAAAATAAAATAGATCAATCTTCAGTTCAAAAAATAAAATTTCACATAAAACCAGATGAATTTAACCAAAAAAACAGAAATTTTTAACAAAATAGTTTAATCATTAACCAAACAGATTACTTTTCTACAAAACAATTAAATTTTCAACTAAAGAAAATACATTTTCAACTAGGGATAGATTAAGTCTCATTTAAAAAAATGAATTTCTAGCCAATAAAATTACGAATTTTCAAAAGTTAATTAAATTTTCAACCAACAAAATAAATTTTTAACTAGAATGATAAATCTTGATTAAACAAATGTTTAATTAACAAAATAGTTAAATCTTTCATAAAAAAGGTTAATTTTCTACTAAAGGACACAAATTTCTAACAAAATATTTACATTTTGAACTAAAAAAGATCATTTTTGAACAAAGTAGTTGAATTTTCAACCGAAATGATTATTCAGCTACCAAGAAAAGAGAAACTTTTAATTTAAAAAGATCAATTTTCAAGCGAAAACAGAAAACTTTAATTTTCAATTTAATTAATAAATGTTAAAAAAAAAAAATTAGTAGCAACCGAAAAGATGAATTTTCAACAAAATAATTAATTACTTTAAAAAAAACGATTTAATTTTGAAAGGAAGAAGATAAATTTTCAAACGAAAATGGAATATTTTAGATTTCAGTTTAAAAATCGGGTTTGAATTAAAATCTAAGAATTCTTCACAAAAAATATAATTGTTATATTTTCAACAAAAGAAAACATTTTTAAACGAAAAAGATTAATTTCCATACAAAAATAGAATAGTTAAAGTGAATTTTCAACAAAAATGATGAATCTTCAACAAAAAAACTTTTATTTTAAACCATATGCATGAATTTTCAATTAAAAAGATAAATTTTTCTACCGGAATTAAATACTTTAATTATCAGTTAGTAAAATAAATTTTCGAACAAACAAAAAAAATAATTTGCATCAAAATAGTGAAATTTTTCACCACTGAATTTTAAAAAAAGGCTAAATTAAGAAAATTAATTTTTTCTTAAATTTTTTATTAATCTATGTAACAAGATAAAAATTTTCACTCTTGTGATATTTTTACGTACGTCAAACCATTATTTATTCATGACCATATAAACAATTTTTTTTTATAAACATACCCTCCGCTAAAATTCACAATTTTTAAGTTATCAGCGATTACCTTCTTTTATATCCTTAATTTTACCATAAATAATTGATTGATGAATAATTGATTGTTTATAATTAAATGATGAGTCTAAACAATTTTCTCTTAAAAATAGCAACTTTTCAACAATAATCATTATTTATAACGTTGTAAATTGCAAGCGATTCGTCGTACGAAAAAAAGTGCAAGATAGAAACAAGTTTTATTTTTGCTCGGGCATGCCAAAAATGATTTTACAAATTTTGTTTCCTGAATAATAATGAAATTGTTTAAGAAAATTGTTAAAAAAAAATCGACCCAAATTTCGAAAACCTACCCAAGAAATTCGTAATAAGGCGCCCTTTTTACCTTTTAAAAAGGAGTTATCTCGGGGACCTATTAGTGCACACAGAAGTGTTAGTGGTGACCGGATTAAAAATTCCGCAATAATTTTTTTTGTAAATTCCTTTTTTTTAACGTTGCAAGCTTTAGCGAGGGGACATTTGGATGGTTCCATGCCTTTCACTTTAAATCGGTTTTCATAATTAAAAAAAAAATTCTCTTCGACAGTTAAAAATTTTTTTCGTTTAGGAATGATGATCTGAAAGATTGAAGTCTTCATCCGCTTGACAACAACTGTCGTGCATACCTGGAGGAGAGCATTGCTCTTACCTGTTTCTCTTTTTGCAGCACACAGGAGGTGAGCGCGTCTAATTGTGGAGAAGGCAGTAGAATAAGGTGGTCTTTGAAAAAAGGGGCTAGCTTCAAAATCCGCAGAAGGATTGTTTTCCGCAAAATTCCGCAACAGGATTCTTTTTCGTAAAATTCCGCAAAAGGATTCTTTTTTCGCAAAATTCCGCAAAAGGATTCTTTTTTCGCAAAATTCCGCAAAAGGATTCTTTTCCGTACAATTCCGCAAAAGGAAAATCCGTTTTTTTTCTTTTTATTATTATTATTATTATTTCTAGCACCGTGACCGGTCTCGTGTGCATGTTTGGATTTCTTGGGAATATATTTCAAGGTTCATGGATTACATCCAGGAAGCAACAGTTGCACCGAGATTTAGCATATGTTGGATCTGAGGAAGCGCATATGTGCCCAACTCCTGCGGACCGTGAAGAATGAATGAATATGCATTCCACTCATGGCATCCCCATCAAAAGTTCATTACACTTAATGACATTTACCAGTATTTCGCATTTCTGAGATTTTGCCAGATTAAATATAATCAGTAATAATCATTTACAATTTAAGAAATTTAAATTGGATTAAAATCTAAATCAAAAATCCTATTTAACGTCAAATCTCGTTCTGTTAAAAATTAGTTTTATTTTGCTCATAAATAATTTTTCTAACTCAAAATCAACTTATTTCGTTTTTGGTATAAAATAGTATGATAAGAGTAAAACTAATTTTTGTTTTAAAAATTCAAAACATTGAAAATTTATGTTCTTGGTTCAAAACTTCTACTTTTTGCTCAGGTTTCATCTCTTTAGATCAAAAATTTAATTTTTTTGAAAATTAGTCTGTTCTACTTAAAATTTAATTTTTTTATTGCAAAATTATATTTTTTTAGTTCAAAATTCATTTTTTTTAAATTGTTGTATGTTCTTGAAAATTTGTCTTTTTGGTAGAAAATTAATTTTTTGTTGTTGAAAAATCATCTTTTTGGTTAAATATTCAACTAATTGATTTAAAAATTAAACTGCTTTGTTCAGAATTCGTTTTTTCTTTTTAATTATTTTTTTGAACTGTAAATTATTAAAATTAAAATTAAAGTTCAAGAATTAATTTTTGTTTTCAAAATTCAAAATCTGTAAATTAAACTGCTTCGTTCAAAATATGTATTTTTGTTCAGGTTTCAACTCTTCAGCCAAAAATTTAACTTTGTTTGAAAAATGATATTTCTTACTTAAAAAATTGAACAGTTTTATTGAAAATTAGTATTTTTTAATTGAAAATGTTTTTTTTTTGTTCAAAATTGTTGTTTTTTGTGAATATTTGTGTGTTTGTTAGAAAATTGATTTTTTTGTGAAAAATCATTTTTTTGTTTAAATATACAACAGCTTTGTTCTAAAATTGAATTTTTTTAACTGAAAATTTAATTATTTAATTTTTTGTTGAAATTGATCCTGATCAATTTAAAACTAAACTACTTGTTTCAAATTTCATTTATTTTTTTGATAATGAGTCTTTTTCGTCTTTTATTTGAAATGAAATCATTTTAAACCAAAAATGAAATGACTTTATTTTGAGTGAGAAAAATTATTTATCAGCAAAATAAAACTAATTTTTAACAGAACAAGATTAATTTTCAACGAAAATATTTTCACCAAAATATTTCACAAAATATTTCCATCAAAAAAGCCTTCAATTTGAAATAAAAACAGTTGTTATTTCAAGCAAAAAAGATTTTGATTTTAAATAAAATACCGGTAAATGCAACCGAGAAAGGCTACTTTTCAATATATTACATAAAATTCAAAACAAATAGTTGAATTTTAAATTGGACAGGATCAATTTTCAACAAAAAATTAAATAGTTAAGTTTTCAGTAGAAAAAATTAATTTCAAAAAAAAAACAACGATTTTTGAACAAGCAGTTCAATTTTAGAACCAAATAGTTAAATATTTAACAAGCAAAGAGGCTTTTTAAACCAAAAAAATTAATTAATTACCGAAAAGACGAGTTTTCAAGAAAATAAAACATTTTTCCAAAAAAAAAATGAATTTTCAACTAAAAAAATATTATTTTTCAATAAAACAGTTAAATTTTTAAGTAAAAAATATCAATTTTTAAGCAAAGGTAAAATTTTGATTAAAGAGATGCAACCTGAACTGTTATTTCAGCCAAAAATGATTTTGATTTAAAATAAAAAGTAGTTGAATATTCCACCAAAAAAGACTAAGTGGTTGAATTTCTTACTAAAAAATGTGATTTTTTTAACCAAAAAGATTATTTTTGTACAAAAAAGAAAAAAATTTAACCTAAATCCTCAATCTTCAGCCAAAAAAATTCATTTTTAACAAAACAGTTCGCTTTTCATCCAAGTGGTTAAATTTTCAAATTAATTTTGCATTCATTTTTTATCAACAAGACGATTTTTCAACAAAATATATGAATTTTCAACTAAAAAAGATCAATTTTCCACCAGTCTTGAGTTGTCAAAAACAATTTTTAAACCAAAAACTATTTTTCAAGTACTAGTGGCACATGGACTATATCACGGGATATTATTACTAGAAGTAGAATGAAAGTGTGTGGTACTGCGGTCGTAGGAAGTATGTCTGGTGATGCGTGGTGGAATGACGAAATCCGCACAGGCTCCCACGAAAATAAAGAAGCCTATTGAAGAATGTTGAACACCATTGGTCTTAGCTTTGAGTAGAAAAATAGACTTGAGAGTGATTATAGAGACAGAAAGAGGAAAGTAATACTACTAGTCAACAAAAGTAAAGATAATATCATAACAGAAGAAAAAAGAAGAGAAGAAAGTACAAATTGATTTTTGATAAAGCAAGAAACTGTTTTATAAATTGGTGTTGATTTCTATGAAAGTACAGAGTTAGACAGCATGAGAAATATCTAGGATGAAATTCTATATGATACAGACGGGGTACTAGACTCTTTAGGAAACTCTTTTAAGGAATTATTGGGAGGTAAAACCGTAGGGCAACACAACTGCCGCAGAAAAACTTAAGATTTTCAAATTTATTTATTTGATTTAAACAAAAAAGTGATTTTTCTACTTGAAAAAATCTTTTTTTTTTTGTCGCAAAATTCTCTACAAAATAATTAAGTTGTAAACCAAAAAGACGAATTTTCTACAAAATATATAGAATTTCGATTAACTGGTTGAATTTGTAACTAAAAAAGATCAATTTTGACTAAAAATGGAATAGGTAAATTTGCAGTTGACGCAATTAATTTTGGAATACTAGTGAACTATGTCACGGGATGCCATTACTAGAAGTGCGACCGAAGTGTGTGGTATTGCTGTCGCAGAAAGAAGCATATCTAAGAAGCATAACACCAACGGCCTTAGCCACGAGGAGAAAAATATACTTGGAAATTATTACAGACACCAAAGGAGGAAAGTAAAACTACTATTCAGGGAAAGTAAAAATTAAATTAAACCAAAAGGAGAGAAGAAGAGAGGAAAATGCACATCGATTTTTCAACGAGCAAGATACTGTTTTATAAATTGGCGTTGATCAGCATGAAAGAAAGTAGAAGTACAGAGTTAGGCGACATGAGAATTAGCGAATGGGCTTGCATGAAGCTAAAATTGTATTTTAGGACGGAAAAGTGTGCCTGAAACGTAAGACCTCAGATATTAATGGGACCTTTGTCATGTAATACGTGGATGTTTTCTATTTGAAAATTAAAATTCCTTAATTTCTTAAATATTGAAGACAATATTAGAAATATTAAAATCAAAATGATCCAGTTCATCGTAAATGAATGTTTTATACAACTTTCCGTAATCTGTTATTAAATAATTAATATTGTTACCACTGTCTTGGGGCGAAGAAAATTAGTCGAATAAGGTGTAATCTTCATTCATTAATTAGCTTTCTTGAGGAGAGAGCCGTGTTTTGAAATCAGCGAAGCACGATGGGAAGCTTCTCATGGAACATGTTCGCACACTTTTTTTCTGAAGAATGTTTCGAGCTTCGGTGTAAATTATTCGCACGACTTGTGTGACACTGTCATTAAAAGTGACCGTTGACTTGGAATGGTCCACGTAAATAACATCTTTGAAGCAAAAAAGGGGAAAAAATTGCTCTTAATCGTAATAGCTAAGTAAAAGGAACAATAATTAGTGAAAAATTGCTTGAGAGCCGTTTACGAATTACGTCACACTTCCAGGGGGAAGAAGGATAACAGGTTTGGTTAGTTAGGGAGGAGGAGTTAAGGCAGAATGTGACATCGCGTATGGAAAATATTTTTTATTTTTATTTTACAAGTATCATTGAAAGTTAATTTTTCCTAATTAAAAAATCTACTGTTATATTTCTTGTGCGGAGTTCATCTCTTTTGGTTAAGAATTCTACTAATTAGTTGAAGATTAAACTATTTTCTTGAAAATTCATATTTTTTAGTTAAAAATTTCTTTTCTGAACTGAAAGTTTATCTAATCCCTTTTTAGCTAAAAATTAATAGTCTTCAGTTTAAAATTCAACTAATGCATTTTTTATTGAAAAAAATATATTTTTTATTGACTAAAACTACTTTTTTTTAGATTTCTCCTTTTTTGATTAATAAGTTAACTAATTAGTCGGAAGTTGAACTTTTTTCTTAAGTATTTATTTTATTGGTGGAAGATTGAAATATTTGGTCAAAAATTCGTGTTTTTTGTTTAGATTAATTTTTTTAACTGAAAAATAATCTATACCACTTTTTTATAGAAAATTGCTCATTTTAAGTCGAAAACTCAACCATTTCGTTAAAAATATTTGTATTTTCTTATATGTAGTTTTTGTTTGAAAATCAATCTTCTTGATTGAAAATTCAACTACTTGGCTCAAAGTTGAACTAATTCGTTAAATATTTATTATATTATGTACAATCCTAATTTTAAGCAGAAATGTCGATTTTTTATGTTGAAAATTATTTTTTTGAACTGCAAATTTAACTATATAATTTTTAGTTAAAAATTAACTTTCTTTTTTAAAATTTAATTTGTTTTGGTTAAAAATTAACTTATTTGTAGATAAATCGTTTTTTTGCTTTAAAAATTTGTCTTTTCGGGTTGAAAATATTAATAATTTGGTGACAAATTTCAGTATTTAGTTGAAAATTAACTTTTTGTGAAAAATGTACATTTTTTGTTAGAAAATTCAAATGTTTTGTAGAAAATTAATCTTCTTTACTTTATAATTCGAATGTTTTGTTAAAAATTGGTTCTTTTTGGTAAATTTCAATTATTTTTTATATAAAATTAAATTCTTTTTGGTTCTTTATTTTGTATCTTTATTTTTTTGAAATTTATTTGTGTTGTTCAAAATTTCTTTATTTTGTTAAAATTTGAACTTTGTTGAAAATTTAACTGTTTTGTTAAACATTCGTTTTTTTAAATAAAAAAATCGATCCTAAGGAGTTTTAGTCACAAATTTATCTCCTTGATTAGAAATTGAACTATTTTCAGCCAAATGGTTAATTTTTCTACTAAAAGAAATATATTTTTAACCAAGAACGAAATCATTACATTTTTAATTTAAAAAGTGAACTTTTAGCAAAAAAAAATTTTTTACAAAATAATTGAATTTTCAAAAAAAAAAAAAAAAAGGAAACAGTTATAATAAAAAATGGAATCGTTAATATTTCAGTTAAGGTAATTTTCATGCCAAAAGACAGATATCGAAAAAAATTATTTTTCTATGATTTTAAGAATCAAAATATTAAATTTGATGTAATTTCAAGTAAAAAACATTATTTTTAAATGAAAAAAGTTAGAATGTAATTATTTGTTTAGAAAATGTTTTCTTAAAAAAAATGACCCGCCTTTTATCAAAATACAATCATTTTTCAAAATTTGGTATGAAGCGATGGTCAGAAAAAATGTCATTGCAAAAAACATGGCTAAAATTAATGTTTTTTAAGGGGTATTTTAACATTTTTTATAAAAAAAATATTTTTTTTAATGACACCGTTTATAATATTTTGATTCATAAAATCATATAAAATTGGTTTGTTTCAGATATCTGACTCTTGGCACAACTACCTTAAGCACACGAATTTTTAAACAAAAATGATTTTAAAAAAAAATAGGAAAACTTTTTACTAAAATAGTTCAATTTTTAAACAGAAAGATGAGTTTTCATGCAGGAAAATTAAATTTCTATCAAAAAATACAACTTTTTAACAAAATACATTAATTATAAACTATGATTAAGTTTACACCTAAAACGGAATCGTTAAATTTTTAGCTGAGAAAATTAATTTTCAATTATGAAAATTAATTTCCAACGAAAAAGAAGCAACAGGATTTTAATAAAATAGTTGGATCTTATTTAGATCACCAATCACTTAAAATTATTTTTAAGCATACATTTCAATTTACAGAATTTTAAAATGCAGTTTTGAAGCCTTAAACAATTAAAAATCAGAAGCGTTTAAAATCGAATATTTTTTATCAAAAAACATTTTTAGTTCATCAACTCTGAATATTAATTAATTAATGATTTTGAAATTAAATTGTACTTTCAGATTTAAAAAGTCAATAATAATTGATTATACAAGAAGATTCTGAATCAGTTCGCAATTTCAAAACGTCCAGATTTTAACGATAAAAATTTAACTTTTCAATTGGTAATTTTTACAATAACTTCAAAATAATATATTTATAATTAAAGGCTTTTTTATAAATGTCAAATATAATTTCAGTCTAAAATATTCCACTTTGAAAGCATGCAATTTGAATTTTTTCAATTAAAAAAGAACAGTTACTTAATATTAATAAATATCTTCCTGTCAGTTTAAAATCCATAAGTATAAATTAAGTATTCACAACTAAACTTTGAACATTGCAATTTTATTTGTTCTATTTAACCAATTTTAATTTGTAAGGCAAATTGTTGAATTTTTACGTATAAATAACAATTGAACCTCTATTATTCTTGGAAAAAATCGATCAAGTTGGAGAGATATTTAGACGATTTGAAACAATTCAAAATTACTTAAAAATTTGAAATGATTTTAAATAATTTAAACGAATTGTCTACGTGTACCGACGAAATTCAAAAGTTTAATAAACTAATTTTAAGAAAATATTTTTAAAAATTTATAAGCATTTACAAAATTGTCAAAAATGAATGTGAAAGATTTTAAGAAAATTTCTTTAATTTGGCAGAACTTAAAACAAAATTAATTTGAAAAAATGTGAAACAACATGTAGATGTTTCAAGATTTTGAAAAAAAATTTTGAAGCGTTTTAAGAAGTTTTAAACTATTTTAAATAAAAATAATTTAATTTTTACTTTAAACAGGGAATTTTCAATGTTTTCCAAATTTATAGTTGGAACTAGAATTTAACCAGAGTAATAATAATTCTGACTTGGAACCGGGAATTTTAATATTTTAATAAATTTTGAGCTAGTATTAAAAATTTTCGAAAGGGATAAACATTCTGAATTGGAACAGGAAATTTTTATAATGAACTCTATATATGAGTCAAAGCAGATAATTTTCAAATTTTAACAAATTCTGAGTTGAAACTTTTATTATCCAAAAGAATTATAATTTGTCTTGGAAAATGAGAAATTTAAATAAATTTAGATTTGGAACAGGGAATTAAAAAAAAAAAAAACGAATTCTAATTCTAAGTTCAAACAGGATATTTTCGAAAAAAATGAAATTATGAATTTGAAGAGGGAATTTTCAATCTTTAACCAATTCTAAACTGGAATTGGATTTTATCCAGTAGAATAAAAGTTTCAATTTAAAATTGAATGTTTTAAACAAAATTGTTATTCTCTGTTGAAACGAGGTATTTTCGAGAAAAAAATTAAATTATGAATTGGAATAGGGAAATTGATAAAAAAGTTCTAATTCTTGCAATTAGTTGAAATGAAGAATTTTGATAAAAGTTAAAAAATTTGAATTTGGCCATTTAACTGAATTTAATTTAAAAAAGTTCATTTAAATTGTTGAATTTTTTAAATTTCATTGGCCGCCGAAAATGTATTCGAACCGGCAAAAACAGTGAAATGACCGGGAATTTTTTTTTATTAAAACGGCCACCCTGTGGATTGTTCATATTAGAACTGGATTAATCTGGATTACGTTGGATTACGTTGGATTACGCTGGAATAAAAGTGGATTAATCCAAATAAAAAGTTTAGTATGTAAGATTACAAGTGGATTACTTCGAATTACACGTGGAATAAACCGAATTTCAAGTGGATTACTTCGAAAAATATCTGTATTACTCAAGTTTATAACTGGATTACTCCATCTTAGA
>JAAAKG020136530.1:0-13170 GCA_010014905.2 Druon quercuslanigerum
AAATTTTAAAAAAATTAAATAAATTTATTTTAAATTTTAACCATTTTTAATTTTAAAATAAATTTAGGTTATTTTAAGTGAGAGAAATCAAGGATCTCAGAAAATTTACAGAATTCAAAGATTTTCACGAATTCAGAAAATAAAAGGAATTTATTATATTTAACATATTCAGGATATTCAGAAAATTTACGCAATTCTGAGAATTACAGGTATTCAGACATTGTCACGCATTCGAAGAATGCAAGAAATTGAAAATATTCCAGAGTTCAGAGATTTTCAGTAAT
Source organism: Druon quercuslanigerum (assembly GCA_010014905.2). NCBI lineage: Eukaryota > Metazoa > Arthropoda > Insecta > Hymenoptera > Cynipidae > Druon > Druon quercuslanigerum. The sequence goes on from JAAAKG020136530.1 coordinate 285, forward strand.
TCGGAAAATTCAAGAATTCTATGGAATTCAGAGAATTCCATAAATTTTAGAGGGTTTAACGAATTAAAAGACTTTAGGAATTCAGGATATCATAGGAATACAGGCAATGTAGGGAATTCAAAGATTTCCAATAATTCATACATTAAAAAAAAATTAAGGAATTCGGGGAATTGAAAGAAACCAAAGATTCGAATAAATCCTGAGAATTTAATTAATTCTGAGTTTAGGGAATTCAGAGAATTAAAAAAATTTAAGGAATTTAATGAATCTAGAGATTTGAAGGAATTCAGAGAATTTCAGGAATTCTGAGAATTTCAGGAATTCAAAAATTCTGACTCATTCGAAGATTACAAGAAATAGAAAATATTCTAGGAATTCAGAGATTTTCATTAATTCAGAAAAATTAAGAATTTCATGGAATTCAGAGAATTATATAAATTTTAGAGGGTTTAGCGAATTTAAAGACTTTAGGAATTCACAATATCATAGGAATACAGGCAATGTAGAGAATTTAAAGATTTCCAATAATTCATACATTTAAAAAAAATTTAAGGAATTCGGGAAATTGAATTTAATTAATTCTGAGTTCAGGGAATTCAGAGAATTTCAACAATTCAAGGAATTTAATGAATGTAGGGATTTTAAGGAATTCAGAGAATTTAAGGAATTCTGAAAATATAAGGAGTTCAGAGAAATTCGTAGCTTTTCACGCATTCTGAGAATGCAAGGAATTTAAAATATGCAAGGAATTCTGATAATTTCGAGTTCCAGGAATTGAATTGAATTTGAATTTAAGAAATTTAGAGATTTTTACGCATTCAAAATGCAACGAATTAAAAATATTCGAGGAATTCGAAGAATTCGAAATCACAGGAATTGAGAGATTTTCAGTCATTTAGAAAATTCCAGAATTTGATGGATTTTAGAGCACTTAACGAATTTTAGAACTTTAGGAATACAGAATTTTCCAGGAATTCAAAATATTTGAGGATTTCAAGTAATTCAGAGAAATCAGAGGAATTTAGAAAATTCAAGGCATTAGGAGATTTTCAGGAGTTGTTTAGTTTAAAATGCTTTAAATTTGATATACTGCCATTTTTTGGTAATTTGAATTATATTTTTTGAAAAATTTGAAAATAGTTTTACATGCTATGTACTGTAAAATAAAACTTTTCCATTTGTATAGCCTCCGAAACATTAAAACTGTACAATTTTAAGTATTTCGAATTTAGAGGTTATTTAATATCGAAAACTTACTTTAAATCAGGATTTATTCAATTACCTAAACTTCCTAAATTAAAATTACCTAATTTCAAACGTTTATTCAATGAATTGAAGACATTTGAGGTTAAAATTATTTATTTTAATAATCATTGGTTTTAATTTGGTTTTTAACTATAAAATATAATTATTCTTAAACAATACAATTTTGAATGATTTAAAAATGAAAACAAACCTATGTAAACTCCAAGTCCCATATAATAACAGTTTCGGGGGTTGCCTCGAACTGGCCTTGTCACTAAATCGGTACCCTCGAAACGTAAACAATCAGTGCCGCCTGAACCGTTTCCAGATGGAATGCATAATATTGCGCAGTATACCAAACTGAGTACACGCGCACGGCGGACCTTACGAGGCGAGAATCGCAACCGACTCTCGCCCTGTCCCCTGAGAAACTGCGAGACCCAGCAGTTCTAGGAATTGCAAAACCGGACTGGTTTCTATGGGACCTGGACTGTATTTCTGAACATTAGATCCTTTAAATAATAAAACGAGCAAATAAAAAAAAAACAGGAATAAAAAACAAAAGCATCACTGCAAACTAAAACCAGGCTGATAATTATTTATTTATTTTTATTATCAGTAATTAATGTATTTATAAAGAAGTGTTAAAAAAATACATTCTGTTCTAATCTAATATAAGTATAATTTTTTCATTTTTTTGATATTTTTGAATATAAAAATAATCAAATATGTCATAGTCAAATATATAAAGAAAAATAAATTTATAATAATGTTAATTTAATGTTAATTTAAAGATTCAAATTTTTGAAAAGTCCAAAAAATTTCTTTATTGCTTTGAAAATTATGGGAAATTTTTTTGACACACAGTTCTTGCTAGTGAATAATAATACAAACTTATAAATTAAAAAAAAAAATTTACTCAATTTAGAATTTTTCGAAAATGGCCAAAAAACATTGTTTTTGGATTAGGTCTAATTTGATAATTTTCACTCCACCCTAGTGTAGAAGTGAATGGAAAAAGTTGACTCATTAAGTACTTAAATCGTTTAACTTTATGGTGCATTATTATTTATTTCTGAAAGGAAAATTCCAATCTTTAATGCAATCGTTTAGTGAAAGAATGCACTTGCGCAAAAAGAATATTCTCAGGGCTGCCATTCAGACTCTTAGGTCACTTTTAATCACTCTTTTAAAAACACTTTTAAGTCTCAAGATTGTCACTACAGTCACTACACACATCCATCTCGTTTACATTTCATTAAGGGTGTTGGTTCAATGCGACTTTGAATTATTTTTTTAATAGATACGGCACTGACTCAATATATATTATTTCCGAAGGATTTGCAAACGAAGGAAAGAAAACTTGTCGAATATCCGGGGTTTTGTGAGATCCTCAGATTAATAAAATGTTGAAAAATCATACCTTTTGTTGAGGAAATCATTATTTTCACTAAAATATGAATTTTGCGAAAGATAGAAATCAGCTGATAGCAAATGCTGTCGTCTGCTACCCTCTGATTTATATCTTTCGCAAAATTCATATTTGCCATGAAAATAATGATTTCCTCAACAGCAGGTATAATTTTTCAACATTTTATTGATCTAAGGATCTCGCAAAACCCCGGATATTCGACAAGTTTTCTTTCTTTCGTTCGAAAATTCTTCGGAAATAATATACAGGGTGGACCATTTTAATCTATCCACCCCAAAATCTCCGGAAATAAGCGGTATCAAAAAAAATTGTCCAGACAAAAGTTGCTCATGACAATGGGCTCATCTTTCTTTAAAATCTTTTTTGACCTTGAGGTCAATTTTCAAGGTTATTTGAAGGCTACATTGATTGTTTTACACGAGAACCCCTATTTTGACATTGGATTCTGAAATAACGGAAAATTTTACGTCCAAAATGATAGTAAGAGTTAATTTTCTCGAGGTCAAATAAAGGTTAAATCGAGGTCAAATTTCAAAAATCATGCAGAACATGATTTTTTTGTTTTATTCTTTTAACACGTATGGGCAACACAAAGCTGGGGTGGATTTGGGACCAACGGCCTTGATCGCCTTGACCTTGAGCCCAACTTGGAAGGTCATTAGAAGGTCAAAGAGTTTGTTTTCTTTAACAAATATACCCGAAACCAAACCCTTGAACTCACAAGCTCCAAACCAACAAACTTCACACTTTGACCTTCGAATGACTTTCGAATTCGGCCTCAAGGTCAAGGTGATCAAGGTCGTTGATCCCAAATTCATCCCAGCCCAAACGTGTTAAAAAAAATAAAACAAAAAATCATGCTCTACATGATTTTTGAAATTTTACCTTGATGTAACCTTTATTTAACCTCGTGAAAATTGACTCTAACTATCATTTCGAACGTAAAGTTTCCCGCTCTTTCAGAATCTAAGGTCAAAAATAGGGGTTCCCATTTTAAAAAATCAATGTGACCTTTAAATAACCTTGAAAATTGATCTCAAAGTCAAAACCGATTTTTCAGAAAGATGGCCCCCATTGTCCTGAGCAACTATTTTCAGACAACTTTTTTTTATACCGCTTATTTCCGGAGATTTTGGGGTGGATAGATTAAAATGGCCCTCCCTGTATATTGAGTCAGTGTCGTACCTAGTAAAAAAATAATTCAAAGTCGCATTGAACCAAAACCCTTAAAAAGAATTAATTAATCTATGAATTCAATTAATTAATAATAATCAGTTATGCAAGGAAAGTTAGGAAAATGTGTAGGGAAAGGGTGACGAGATCAAATGAGAGGAAGGATAAATAGGGGAAATGAAAGGCGGTTTTGTAGAGAAAGCGAAGAAGAGTAAGGAGAGTGAAAGTAGGGGAAATTAAGGGTTGTGATATGAGGAAAATTATGGGAGGAGAAAGGTGAGAATTGAGGGGATGGGTATGTTAGGGGAATGATTGAGGCCATGTGGGAGAGAGTAAATGAGTAGTAAGGGAAGTAGGGGAATTATGGGGCGGGATATATGGAAAGTGAAGAGAAATAAGGAGAATGGAAGAAAGGAAAATTTAGATGTGTAGATTGAGGGGAAGTAAAGGTAGAGAAGGTTCTGCAATGAAGGTATTGGGAAGTTAGGGGAAGTTTTAAGTGGGGAATTAAGGGGAAATTAGGGCATGTGAAGAAGGGGCACTAAGGGGTGATAAGGGAAGTGCAATTAGGAGAAGTGGAAGTAATTAGGAGTGGGAAAAGAAGAGTGTTAGCTGGGGAAGTAAGCTAAGGGGGAATTAAATGAAGAATAAGCTCGGGAAGGGAGGGGAGCGATAGTTGAAGTGTGTGGTGGGAAAGCAGGCGAGGAGAGGGGATTCAGTGGAATGTAGCAGTAGTAGGGAGTTTTTTTTTTTTTTGCTAAAAATTCTACTATTTCCTTAAAAATTTCATTATTTTAGGGAAAATTGAACTATTTTTTTGACAGTTCATATCTTTTGGCCGAAAATAAAATTCGTTTCAAGTTGAAAATTGATCTTTTCCAGTTTAAAATTCAACTGTTTGATTGAAAATTAATTTTTTTTGTAACTTCATCTTTTTGCCTTTTTTTACTCAAAAATGTATATAATTTGCTGGAGTTTTTTTTAATTAATCATTTTGGAATCATTTTTAAAAAGATTTAATTATTTGGTTGAAAATTCTTTTTTTGTAGAAAATTAATGATTTTGGTATGCAAATATACCTATTTGTTCGAAAATGCAATTATTTGGATGAAAAATCATTTTTTTTAAAGGAAGTTTAATCTTCATAGTTGGAAAGTTATCTTTTTAGTTGAGAATTTATTTCTTTGTTTGAAAATGTAACAATTGTCTCGAAAATTCATTTTTTTTACAATGGAAATTAAATTTTGAACTGAAAATATAACTATTCTGATTTAGGTTGAAGATTTACCTGTTTGGTCAAAAATTCAACTATTTGGTAGAAAACTCATATTTTGTTATTACAAATTTAATTTTCGTAGCTGAAAATTGATCTTTGTATTAAAACAGTTATTTCTTTGTTTTCAAATTTAAACATTTTTGTCTAGAATTTGTTTTTTACAAATTAAAATTAATTTTTTAACGATTGTAAAAATTTAAGTATTCTATTTTAAGTAGAAAGTTTATATTTTTTAGTTGAAAACTTTGTCGAAAATTCATATATTTTACTGAAAATTCTTTTTGGTCGAAAATAAAATGTTTGTTAGAAAATTCTTTTTTTTCGTTCAAGATACATTATTAACGTTAAAAATTTATTTCTTTGGTTAAAAATTCAATTATTTGGTTGAAAAATAATGAGAAAAATAATGAGGAAAAAATGAATGGGAGGGGATGTAGGGGAATTATGGGGCGGGATGTAGAGAAAGTGAAGAGAAATACGGAGAGTGGAAGAAAGGAAAATTAAGAGGTGTAGATTGAGGGGAATTAAAGGAGAAGAAGAGTCTGCAATGAAGGTATTGGGAAGTTAGGGGAAGTTTGAAGTGGGGAATTTAGGGGAAATTAGGGCATGTGAAGAAGGGGAACTAAGGGGTGATGAGGGAAGTGCAATTAGGAGAAGTGGAAGTAATTAGGTGTAGGTGGACAGGCGTTATGATGGGAGTGGCAATAGGGGAGGAGTTCTCGTGTAAGTATAGGGAATGAGGGGGTAAACTAAATAAGGGGAAATATTGGGGAGGGATGTAGGAAAAGAGGAGTGGTAGCTGAGGAAGTAAGTAGAGGGGGTATTAGATGAGGGATAAGCTGGGGAAGGGAGGGGAGCAATAGTTGAAGTGTGTGGTGGGAAAGCAGGTAAGGAGAGGGGAATCAGTGGAATGTAGCAGTAGCAGGGAAGTTTTTTCTTTTTTTTTTTTTGGTAAAAATTCTATTATTTCTTTAAAAATTTCATTATTTTACGGAAAATTCAACTATTTTTTTGACAGTTCATATCTTTTGGCCGAAAATTCGACTGTGTTGTTTAACATTTATCTTTTTAGATAGAAAATTCAAGGATTGTTTGCAGTTTATTTATTTTCTTTTTGAAATTTCGACTACTTGATTAAAAATTCAACTAATTCGTTTTAAACTAATATTTTTGTGTTTCAGATATTAAGTTGATAATTCGTGTTTCTTGGTTGAAAATGAACTTTTTTGTTACAAGTTTATCTTTTTTCTTACAGTTTTAAACTTTTAGATTTTTAAATTGAAACTTTTTTATAAAACTGAACTATGATGTTGAAAATTTAGCTTTTTCAGTAAAAAATTAACTTTTTTGTTAAAAATTCATCTCCTTTATGGTAAAAAGTTAATCATTTTTGTGAAAAATGAAACTATTTGATTGAGCCTCAATAATTCTTTTTGATTGAGGATTCAACAATTTTTAACAAAATTATTGAAGGTCCATTATTTTAGTTGAAAATTTATCTCTTTGCTTAAAAATTAAACTGCTTTGTTGAAAAATCGTCTTTTTCGGTGACAATTCAATTTTTTTGTTTGAAAATACATGTGTTTTGTTAAAAATTAGTCTTTTTTGATAGAAAAATAGAACTATTTGGTTAAAAATTAACAATCTGTTTTATTCAACTATTTTGTTAAATATTTACATGTTTTGTTAAAATATTAGCTATTACGCTTTTCTTTACGAATTCATTTTTTTTTGCTCAAAATTGAGCTGCATCAAAAATCAATTTTTTGGAAGATTCAGAATTTTAGTTTGAAAATTCATACATTTGTTTTTAAATCTGCTTTGTTGAAAGTCCTTTTTTTAAATTTGAAAATTAATGATTTTAACTGAAAACTTAAAAATTCTATTTCTGGTTGAAAATTTGCCTCTTTTAGTATAAAATTGAACTATTTGGTTGAGAATTTATGTATTTTGTCTAAATCTCCTATTTTTTATTAAAAAACTTATCTCCTTGGTTAAAAAATCGGGCTTTTGAATAAAAAATTATCTATTTTGTTACAATTGCCATTTTTTTACATTAGAGATTAGGAATTTAAAAAGTTTCATATTGAATTGAGTAACGCAATAAAAAATCAAATAAATATAAAAATAAAAATAAAAAAATGATTTAAAAAAGTATAAATATTATTCTAAAGTGTACAGCAGAGTTTTTACACAACATTATGTAAAATAATAAAATATTAGAACGTTGAACCCATTTTTAATAAATAAAGAGCCTAATTCAATTTAGGTTAATTTTTTATTGCTTTTATTCTTTAATTAAAATCTTAATAATTAATAGGATTAATATTTTTTTATTCTTGGCAAAGAAATTTCTCAATTCGTACAAAGATTCACCAAAAGTTTAAAAATATTTTATGTGTGAAAAGTGGATACGTAAGTTATTGCAATCTTGTTAAAAATAAAGTCTCTGGAAAAAAATTAAAAACATACAAAAATAAATTATTTCAATAATATTTTTCGCAACTAAATTTTTTCTCCTGTGGCTTTTTACACGTTTTTTTAAATGGTTGATTTTCATTAAATCACTGCTTTGTTTTTTTTGTGAAAATTTATTTGTTTTAAACCAATTAATCAAACATAAATTTTTTGAACGATTTCAGACAGAGAAAAATTTAATTTCAAAATTAAACATGTTTAAGTTGTAGAGAATGTGTTTTCTGAAAAAAAGAGCCATTATTTTTTTAAATCCCACCATTTTTACGAAGCGATGGTAACAGAACATAAATCGACGGCCGCTAACAATAAGGTTCTATCTCAGCGATCAAAGCAACAAGGTTATATCTTTATCACAATTCAAAACGTACTATTTCGTCGGCCAATTCGAAAGGGTTCTATCTCGGCGGCCAATGCAAAAAGGTTCTATCTCGTCACCCGATGAAAAAAGGTTCTATCTCAGCGTTCCGTGCAACAAGGTTCTATCTGAGCCGTCGGAATAACCTTTTAATTGAAATACAACTTTCCAGTAATTTATGATTTAAGACCCTTATAAAAAATATATCTGCATAATTTAACTGGAAAATTTATAGAAGGCGAGCACATGGAGCCGAATTAATTTACATAGGAGGCTATAATAAATATACAATAATTTAAAAGAGCATCATAACCAAAACAAAATGCCCGATTGCAAATCTCAAGTGCAATTAGTGTTATTTCTATTTCAGATAGAACCTTGTTGCACGGCACGCTGAGATAGAACCTTTTTGAATTGGCCGACGAGATAGTACCTTTTTGAATTTTGATAAAGATAGAACCTTGTTGCTTTGATCGTTGAGATAGAACCTTATTGTGAGCGGCCGTTAATTTTGCAATTTAATTGCAAAAAAAACTTTTAATAGTTTTTTTTTATTGTTTAAAATTTATCATTCATTTGTCATAAAAATTACAATTTTTTGTAAAAAATAATTTTTTTTTCACAATTGAATCATCAGTAATATTATTTTGATTCTTAAAATCAAAGAAAAACTATTTTCTTCAAAAAAGAAAGAAAGAAAGAAAAAACTATTTCTAAAAAAAAATAAATTAAATTTTTGTTAAAAAATGATGTCTTGGGATAAACCTGAAAATTTGACTATTCCAGTTTTGATTGGAAATCGATCTTTTTTATCGGAAAACTAAAATATTTGGATCCAATTTAATGTATTTTGTTGAAAAGTCATCCTTTTGGTGGAAAATTTATATATTGCTGAAATTTGTTCTAGTTTAGTCAACATATTTGTCTTTAGTAAAAAAATAAACTCTTTTAATAAAAATTCGTTCTGTATTGGTAAAAATTAAATTTTTTAGCTGAAAATTTAACTCTTCCAGTTTTTGTTGGAAATTGATTTTTTTTAGTAGAAAAGTAATCTTCTTGGTTAAAAATTCATGTTTTGTTGATAGTAAAACTACTTCATAAACATTCTTTGTTTTGTTCAAAAAATTAACTCTATGATAAAAATTCGCCCTTTTTTTAGAATTAATTTTTTTAACCGCAATTTTAACTTTTCTTGCTTTGGTTGGAAAATGAGATTTTTAGTTGAAAATTCGTCTTTTTCAGTAGAAAATTAATCTTCCTCGTTGAATATTCACGATTTTGCTTGAAAAATTCCAAGTTTTAATTAAAAATTAATCTAATATGTAGAAAATGTACTAAATTTTTTTAACAAATCATTTTTTGTTTGAACATTTAATTATTCTGTTGAAAATTCGTGTGTTTAAATTGAAATTTTAATATCTGGCCGAATAATTTATTTATTTGTCTAAAAATCTAACTATATTGTTTAAAATCATTTTTTCTATTCAAAATTATTATATTTTTTTATTGTAAATTTTTCTATTTCAGTGAAAGATTTTTAATTTCTGTTGAACATTCATTCCTTGATTATAAATTAAACTGTTTTGTTGAGCATTCTATTTTTTTGAAAAGATTCTTTTTTTTTAATTGAAAATTTAAATATTTTATTTTCAGTTTAAAATTGATCTTTTTTATTTAAAAATTTAACTATTAGTTGGTATAAAAATAATTTTCTTGGTTAAAAATTCAACTACCTGGTTGATATTAGAAGTACTTTTTAAACATTAATTTTTTACTTTTATAATTTAATAGAAAATTCCTATTTTTTGTTAAAAGTTTAATTAATTTGTTAGAAGCTCGTAATTTTTTGGTTGAAAGTTTATTTTTTTAATGTATGCTTAACTATTCAGGCTGAATATTCGATATTTTTGTAAATTTTTTTACAATAAAAATGTAAATGCTTCATTTTGGTAGAAAATGTATATTTTTTGGTGAAAAATTCAATTCTTTTGATAAAAACTTATATTTTTATTTTAAACTTCAACTGCTTGGTTAAAAATGCATATATTATTTTTAAATTGGTCTTTTTTTGTTTAAAAATTAATCTACTCTTCTAGGTTAAAATTGTATGTTAATTTTTGAAAATTAAATTCTTTGTTCAAAATATAATATACTTTTTTATAAAGCTCAATAATTTGGTTGACAATTAAAATTCTTGATTAAAAAAAAAATTTTGTTTATATGTATTGACTTATTATTATTTATATTTATATATTTATATTATAATTATATTATATATATATATTATATTTATATATTTATTTACTTTTTTTTGTTTTGAGAATTGATCTCTTTTAGTTAAACATTAATCTACTTTGTACGAAATTTTAAAATATTGTTAAAAAGTTAATATTTTGATTCAAGATTATTTATTTAACTTTAAAATTTAACTATTTTATTAGAAGTTTTAACTATTTGACTAAAAATTAATTTCCTTCGTTAAAAAATTCACTATTTTGTTAAAAAGTTATCCGTTTTAGTTAAAAATTTGGATAAGTATAGTTTTTGCGGAGTAATCCACAATATTTGTATGTAACCCAGAGTAATCCAGTGTAATCCAGAGTAATCTTAATGAAAGGATGTGACATATTTTGATGTATTTTTTCAAATTCTTTGGAATTTTTAAGATGGAAGGAATATAAAAAGGTAAGAAGACATTTAAAAAGATTATAAAAGATTTGAAATATTTTAGGGTATCAAAAAAAATGGCAAGCTATTTTAGAAAATTTCCTGAAGATTTAAATGATTTCAAAAGATTTTAAAAGCTCCCAAGATATTTCCAAAAAAATTTATGGATAACTGAAAATATCATCAAATATCGCAGAACTGCACAGAATTCTATAATATTTTAATGAATTTCAAAGAATTTATTCACAAGGCATGAGGGATTTCGAAGATTTTAATAAATTTTCAAATGTTTTTTGCAACTATCTTTTTTGGAATTCGCTATGAATTCCTTATTAATTTATTCTGAATTTTGTTTAATTCTTCTGAACTTTTCTAAATTCTACTCATCTTAATGGATTTAAAAAAAGTTTTTGTTCAATTCATCTAGAGGTCTTTAAAACTTACCCTAAATTCTTAGGCATTTCTTAAAATTATTTTAAATTCTATTTAATTTTCCTAAACCCATTTCCAACTTCCCTTAATTTTCTCTATATTTTATAATTAGTAGGGTTTCAATGATTTGAAAAAATTTAAATTTTCTTGTTAATTTATCCTAATATCTCCTAAATTTCTTGGAATTCTTTTGAATTTTTAAATTTTAATTTTAATTTTTATAAATTCACTAACTTCTATTTAATTTAATGAAGTTTAATATTTTATATTTAAATAATCCTAAATTCTTTTAACCTTACCTTTAACTCTTGGGCAGTAATCGATCGAATTTTTTTGAATGAATTTTTTTTTCCAATTTATTTTAATTCTTTTGAATTTCATTTCAATTTTTTATAATAATTAGTTACTTTGCTGGATAGAAATTAGTAGAGTTTCAAAGATTTGAAGTTTTTTTAATGCACCCTGAATTCTCTTGAATTCTTTGGGATTTCATCAAATTCTTTTGAATTTCCTTGAACTTTTCTAAGCTCATTTTAAATTTTTTGAATTGAATGAAGTTTTTTCATATTTTAAAATTTTTACAATTTATAAAAATTTTACCGAATTCATTTCATTTCCCTTATATTTCTCGAAATTCACTTAAATTTTATTGCAATCGATCGAATTTTTTCTACTAAATTTTTGTTTCCAATTCATTTTAATTCTTTTGAATTTAATTTCCATTTTTTATAATAATCAGTCACATTGCTGGATAGAAATTAGTTGGGTTTTTAAAGATTTCAAGTTTTTTTAATGCACCCTGAATTCTCTTGAATTCTTGGAAATTCTCTTGAATTTTTTTTAATTCACTTGAATTCTTATAATTTCACTTAATTTTACTTAATACAATGGATTTTTTTTATTTTTAAAGTTTTTATTTAATTGATTCTAATTTATTTTAACCTCACCTTGAATTCTTAGGGATTTTATAAAATTCTTTTGAATTACCTTCAACTTTTCTAAGCTCATTTTAAATTTTCTAAATTCAATGAAGTTTTTTCATATTTTAAAATTGTTTTAAATTTTTAAAAAATTGGAACATATTCTTCTCATTTCCCTTATCTTTCTCTAAATTTACTCAAATTTTAATGTAATCGATGGAGTTTTTTCGATTAATTTTGTTCCCAATTTATTTTAATTATTTTGAATTTAATAAAAAAAATGTTATAGTCGTTTGTCACTTCTTTGGATAGAATCTAGTAGGGTTTTAATGATTTGAAAAATTTAAGTTTTCTTTTTAATTTACCTTAGTATCTCTTAAATTTCTTTGAAATCTTTTAAATTTTTTTATTTTATTTTAATTTTTATAAATTCACTCACTTCTATTTAATTTAATGGATTTTTAAAGTTTATATTTAATTAATCCTAAATTATTTTACCCTTACCTTTAAATCTTAGGCATTCATAAAAATTAAATCAAATTCATCTCATTTCCATTATATTTCTCTGAATTCACTCAAATTTTATTGTAATCGATGAAATTTTTTTCACTAAATTTTTTTTTCTAATTAATTTTAATTCTTTTGAATTTAATTTCAATTTTTTGTAGTCATTAGTCACTTGATAGGATAGAAATTAGTAATGTTTCAAAGATTCGAAGTTTTTTTAGTTCACCCTGAATTCTCTTGAATTTTTTTAATTCGCTTAATTTTACTTTATTCAATGGATTTTTTAATTTTTTTAATTTTTACCTAATTGATCCTAAATATTTAAATCTCACTTTGAATTCTTAGACATTTCATCAAATTCTTTTGAATTCCCTTAAACTTTTCTAAGCTGATTTCAAATT
>JAAAKG020136532.1:2487-13169 GCA_010014905.2 Druon quercuslanigerum
ATTTTCTGTATGAAAATAGTTAAGAAAAGGGATGAAGTTTTAACTAAATAGTCCCATTTTTATCCAAGAAATATGAAATTTATACTTTAAAAAAATGAACTTTTAAATCACAACGATAAATTTTCATCCAAAAATGATTTCATTTGATTTTTCGACACCATAATATAAATTTTAAAGAAAAAGGAAATTTTCCTACGAAATATTTGAATTTTCAACAAAACACTTAAATTTTCAACCAAATAGTTGTATTTTTATCCAAGAAAGATCCAATTTCTACTAAAACAGATGCGTTTTTAAATCAATAAGAAAAAGCTGTTTAAAAAATCATTGATTTTTCATCCAAAAACAATTTCAAATGACTTTTCAACATAAAAATATCAATTTTAATTTTAATTTAATTGAACCAAATTATTAAAATAATGAAAACTTAAATTTGTCTGGTATCAGAAGTAAATTCCCGGTTTTCCCGGTTTCCCGGTCAATTCGCCACCCTGATAAAATAGCATATTCGTATAATTACCGTATCCCACTTGGCCATCATCCTCTCTTTTTCGAATTTAGCATACTCTCGTCTGTCATGAATAGTCGTCAGCAACTTCCATATAAATAGAATCGTGAGACCCATCAACACAACTCCTGCAATAACAGCCATCACAATGCCCAGCAAGTAAATCTCGGGTGGACATTCAGGTTGATTTTGTGCTTGAATAAACAGTTTCGTCACATTCGAATAGTAAATGAAAAAGTAGACACAATCTTCGCTGTCCTTGTACTGGCAAAGATTTTCGTCTTCTTTAATTAAAGTTTTGTCGATTGTCTCAACACGTTGTATTTCAATTCCTGTGCAATTAGCTTTACACTCTTCCTCCGTTAGATTAGAAATTTTGCTGTACACTTGACACAAGACACATGGTTCTAATTTCAGACATTGATTCTGACACGTGGCACATTTTTGGCAATACGTTCCCGAATATCGAACCCCATCCTCCACATTGCATTCACATTGTCCACATTTACAAGATCCCTAAAAAATTCAAGTAATATTGTCATTTAGGATAAGGTACACCGAAAATATTTAATAACATTTTTCAAAACTATATGATTACTATTCCCACAGGGTGTCTACTCAAATCCTGGATTAAAAAATTCCCCGATTATTTAAATAATTAAGAAATACTGAAAACATAAGAATTCATTTCTTGAATTTGTCGCTTAAGTACCAAATAGTGTAATTTCAACTTAAAAATAACAATTTTCAATAAAAAAAAGTTGAATTTTGCACTAAAAAAGATCAGTTTTCAGGCAAAAAAAAAATTAAATTTTCAGTTTGAAAATAATTTTTAACAAAACAAAGCAAAAAAACTTTCAACCAAAGTGATGAATTTTCAATTACAATGACAAATCTGTAACTACAATTGATTTTCAGCCAAATAAATTATTTTTTTATCACAGTAATGAATTTTTGACCAAGTAGAGCAAGTTTCAACACAAAAGATGAATTTTCTTTTTAAAAAATAACGGATTTTTAAGAAATATATTTTTTGCAACCTAAGAAACGAATTCTTAACATAAAAATATAATTGTTAAACTTTCTACAAAACAGAACATTTTATAGAAAAAAAAAATTACATTTATATCGAAAAAGGTACGTTTTCCACACAAGATAAAATAGTTAAAGTGAATTTTCAACTAAAATGATAAATCTTTAACTAAAAAAAAAAATTAATTTTTCACCCAACACATTAAGTTTCAACTAAAAAGATAATTTTTAAACCAAAAATAAAATATACGATTTTATTTATTTTAACCAAACAGTTGAATTTAAATTTAAAAAAATTCATTTTTAACCATAAATGGAATAATTAAATTTTTGGGTAAAAAAAATAATTAAAAAAAGGAAAGTTCAAAAGGTAGTTTAATTTTCAATCAAAATGATGAATTATCATTATTTTCAACTATAATGCTGAATCTTTAACTGAAATAGTGAAATTTTAAACCTAAAAGATGAATTTTCAACCAAAAAAAAGACGATTTTCCAACCAAACAGTTGAATTTAAAACTAAAAAAATGCATTTTTGACCATAAATGGATTAATTAAATTCTTAGTTAAAAAAATTAATTAAAAAAAGGAAATTTCAAATAACAGTTTAACTTTTAATCAAAATGACGAATTATCATTATTTTCAACTATAATGCTGAATCTTTAACTAAAATAGTGAAATTTTAAACCAAAAAGATGAATTTTCAAACAAGAAGATTAGTTTTCAACAAAAAAAAAGACGTATTCCAAACAGTTGAATTTAAAACTAAAAAAATCCATTTTTAACGATAAGTGGAATAAATAAATGTTCAATTTAAAAATTAATTAAAAAAAGGAAATTTCAAAAAAATAATTTAATTTTCAATCAAAATGACGAATTATCATTATTTTCAACTATAATGCTGAATCATCAACTGAACTAGTGAAATTTTAAACTAAAAAGAAGAGTTTTCAATTGAAACTAATAAATAATCGATTGGAATACTCGAATTTTCAACGAAAAAGATGAACTTTGAAAGAAAAAGATTAATTTTCTATAAAAAGACGATTTTTTAAAACAAAATTCACGACTTTTCGATAACATAGTTGAATTTTGAACTATAAACGATCAATTTTTAACCAAATAGTTGAATGTTGAAATACAAAAGACCATTTTTCAACCAAAAAAAGAATAATTACATTTTCAGTTAACGAAATTAATCAGTTTCAGTTAACCACAAAAAAAAAGCAAAAAATGTTAAAGCAAAGTGATGAATTTTCAATAAAAAAAATAATCTTTAACTGCAATAGATAAATTTTACACCAAAAAGATGATATATTAACAAAAGAGTTTAACTTCCAGCCAAGGAGTTTTATTTTCTACGGAAAAAGATTAATTTTCAAACAAGAAGATTAATTTTCTACCAAAAAACACGATTTTTTAACAAAATCATTGAATTTAAGACTAAAAAAATCCACTTTTAACCATAAAAGCAACAGTTAAATTTTTATTTAAAAAAAAATAATTTTCAAACCATTGGAATACATAAATTTTCAAACACGAAGATTGATTTTCTATAAAAAAAGAAGATTTTTTAAACAAAATACACAACTTCCACAAAATAGTTGAAATTTGGACTAAAAAATATCAATTTTCAACCAAATAGTTGAATTTTTAAATAAAAAAGATCAGATTTCAACCAAAAATGAAATAGTTAAATTTGTAGTTAAAATAAATAATGTTCCACCAACATAAAAACAAATTTTCAACCAAATTGATGAATTTTAAATTGAAAATATTAACAAAACAGTTCAACTTTCATCGAAGGAGCTTTATTTTCATCGAAACTACAAAAGACAAATATTCAATCAAATAGTTGAATTTAAGATTAAAAAGAATCCATTTTCAACCATGAATGGAATAGTAAAATTTTCAGTTAAAAAATTAATTTTTATCACGAAAAGCAAAGCAATTGTCAAAAATTGGTTAAATTTTCAATCAAAGTGAATAATTTTCATTATTTGCAACTAGAATAATGATTATTACCATATCCATCATTAAAATTATGGAATATTAAACAGGTTTAGTTAAATTTTCAACCAAAAAGATAAATTTACAAATAAATTTTTTAAACAAAATACATAAATTTTCAACAAAATAGTTGAACTCTAAACTAAAAAAGACAAATTTTCAACCAAATAAGGATTTTTTATTTAAAAAAAAATCAATTTTCAACTAAAAATAGAATAGTTACATTTTCAGTTAAAAAAAAAGTTGTTAACCAAACTGGTGAATTTTTAATTAAAATGATTAATCACCAACTGGAGTAATTGAATGTGACACAAAAAAAGATGAGTTTTCAATTAAAATGATGAATCTTTAACTTATTACAGTGGAATTTTCAACTAAAAAGATGAATTTGTAACAAAGAAAATTAATTTCTGCCCTAAAATATGATTTTCCAACGAAAAAATATAATTTTCAAACAAAAATTGAATAGTTAAATTTTCATAAAATAATAATAATAATCATAATTTTAAGCTCATGGAATATTCAACTAGAATAATTATGTTTTCAGTTTAAAAAAATAATTTAAAAAATTTTTTCAACAAAATAGTTAACTTTCAAGTATAATAATTAAATTCTCAGTAAAAAAAAAATTAACTTTCATCAAGGAAAAAACAAATTTTCAACAAATCAGCTCGGTTTCCAACCATGTACATGAATTTTCAATTAAAATTCCTTTAACAACAAAAATTAGTTTTTAACAAAAGTGTTTGACTTTTAATCAAGTATTACGATTTTTATTTTTAAAAAAGGACGAATTCCGAACGAAAAATGTAGTTGTTGATATTTCAATCAAAAAAGATTTTAATTTCTAATAAAAAACAGTTTATTTCCACCAAAAAGACGAATTTTCAACATGAATGGAATTTTTAACTACAAAAGATATTTCTGTCGAGGGAGAAAAAATATTGCCAACAAACTGTTAAATTTCCAACACAATACATGCAGTTTTAACGAGATACTTGTATTTCCAACTAAAAATGATCAATTTTTAACCAAAAATAGAACAGTTAAACTTTGAGTTAAAAAATTTAATTTTAAACAGAAACAAACGAATTTTCAACAAAGTACATGAATTTACATCTAAAAACATCAATTTTCAACTAAAATTAGAATATCTGAAATGTTAGTAAAATAAAAGTTACACCAAAAAACGAATTTTCAACAGAATAGTTTTTTTTCATCCAAAAAAATGCTTTTTAACCAAAAATAGAAGAATTAAATTTTAATTCAAACAATGAATTTTTAACCCAAAAGATGAAGTTTCTACTAAAAAAGATACAGTTGCAATAAAATAAATAAATTTTCAACTAAAAAATAAACAAATATATATAAATTTACAAGCCAAACTTAGAATAGTCCAATTTGCAGTTAGAAAAGTAAATTTTAAACAAATAAAAAAACACGTGTGAAATAGTTACAGCTTCGGCTAAAAAGAATAATTTTTAACTAAAAAGAAACATATTTTCAGTCAGAAACTGAATTTTAAATAAAAGGAAAGAAAGTTTTCAACGAAATAATATAATTTTTAAATAAGATTTAATTTCTACGAAAAAGATCAATTTTCAATAAAAATGGAAGTAACATTTTCAATTTAAAAACTTAAATCTAAATAAGAAAAAACTAATTTTCAACCAAGAAGATCAATTTTAAATCAAAAAGATGAATTTTCCACGAAAATAGACGAATTTTGAACAAATTAAAAAGATTAATTAGTCACCAAGAAGTTTAAATATTCTCCCACAAATTCGAATGTTCAATAAAATACAGGAATTTTAAACCAAGTATGCACTTGAATTTTCAGCTTACAAACTAGAAGAATAAAATTTTCAATTAAAACAATCAATTTTCAACCAAAAAGAATGAATTCTCAACAAAATAATTCAATTTTAAACCATAAAAGTAAATTTTCTACGAAAAAAGATACAGTTTCAATAAAATATATAAATTTTCAACCAAAAAATATAAATTTACAAACCAAGCCTAGAATAGTTCAATTTGCAGTTAAAAAAGTAAATTTTTTTAAATTAAATTGAATTCAGCTAAAAAATTAATTTTTAACTAAAGAGAAACTAATTTGCAGTCAAATAAATTATTTTTTTTATTACAGGGATGAATTTTTGACCAAATAGAGCAATTTTCAACACAAAAGATGAATTTTCTATTTAAAAAAAACAGACTTTTAACGAAATATTTTTTTTCCAACGAAAGAAACGAATTCTTAACATAAAAATATAATTTTTAAATTTTCTATAAAACAGAAAATTTTATAGAAAAAAAGATTACAATTATATCGAAAAAGTTCAGTTCTCCACAAAAGATGGAATAGTTAAAGTGAATTTTGAACTAAAATGATAAATCTTAAAAAAAAAAAAAAAATTTTAATTAAATTTTAACCCACGACATGAAGTTTCAACTAAAAAGATCAATTTTCAACCAAAAATAAAATATACTTAAATTTTCAATTAGTAAGATAAATTTTCAACCAAAAAGGAAACGAATTTTTACCAAAAAGATAAAACAGAAAAAGTTTGATTTTGAACTAAAAAAGATGAGTTTTCAGCCAAAAATAAAAAAAAAAATTCAGTCTGAAAATAATTTTTAAGAAAAAAAAAACTTTCAACCAAAGTGATGAATTTTCAATTACAATTATAAATCTTCAACTACAATTGATCAATTTTAAACTAAAAATATGATATTTTAACAAAGCAGTTTAACTTCGAACCACGTAGTTTTATTTTCAACGAAAAAAGATGAATTTTCAAACAAGAAGATTAATTTTCTACCAAGAAAAAGAAGATTTTCCAACCGAATTATCATTATTTTCAACTATAATGCTGAATCTTCAACTAAATAGTGAAATTTTGACCGGAAAAGATGAGTTTTCAAATGAAAATAAGAAATATTCGATTGGAATACTCAAATTTTCAACGAAAAAGATGAACTTTCAAAGAAAAAGATTAATTTTCTATAAAAAGGCGATATTTTTAAACAATATACACGAGTTTTCGATAAAATAGTTAAATTTTGAACTATAAAAGATCAATTTTTAACCAAATAGTTGAATTTTGAAATAAAAAAGACCATTTTTCAACAAAAAATGGAATAGTTACATTTTCAGTTAACAAAATTAATTCTCCACCACAAAAAAAGCAAAAAATATTAAACCAAAGTGATGAATTTTCAATAAAAAAATAAATCTTCAACTGCAATAGATAAATTTTAAACCAAAAAGATGATATTTTAACAAAAGAGTTTAACTTCCAGCCAAGGAGTTTTATTTTCAACGAAAAAAGATGAGTTTTCAAATAAGAAGATTATTTTTCTACCAAAAAAGACGATTTTTTAACAAAATCATTGAATTTAAAACTAAAAAAATCTACTTTTAACCATAAATTCAACAGTTAAATTTGTATTAAAAAAAATTAATTTTCAAACCAAAAAAAAAAAAAAACAATTTTTAACACAATATTTGAGTTTTCAATCATTGATGAATTTTCATTATTTTTAACTATAACTATGAATCTTTAACCGAAGTAGTTGAATTTTAAACCAAAAAGATGAATTTGTAACTAAAATTATGAAATATTCGATTGGAATACTTGAATTTTCAAGGAAAAAGATGAATTTTCAAACTAGAAGATTGATTTTCTATAAAAAAAGAAGATTTTTCGAACAAAAAAAATTTCCACAAAATAGTTGAAATTTTAACTAAAATGTTCCACAAAAATAAAAACAAATTTTCAAACAAATGGATGAATTTTCAATCGAAAATATTAACAAAAGAGTTTAACTTTCATCTAAGGAGTTTTATTTTGAACGAAAAAGATTACCTTTTAAACAAGAAGATTAATTTTATGCCAGAAAAAGTAGATTTTTCAACATAATACATGAATTTTTAACGAAATAGTAGAATTTCTAACTAGAAAAGGCAAATATTCAACTAAATAGTTGAATTTAAGACTAAAAAGAATTCATTTTCAACCATAAATGGAATAGTGAAATTTACACTTAAAAAATTCATTTTTAGCACAAAAAGTAAAACAATTGTCAACAAATAGTTAAATTTTCAATCAAAGTGAATAATTTTCATTATTTGCAACTATAATAAAGATTATGATTTTTTAATTAAAATTATGGAATATTAAACAAGATTAGATAAATTTTCGACCAAAAAGATAATTTTACAAATAAACATATGAATCTTGTATTGGAATATTTAAATTTTCAACGAAAATGATGAATTTTCAAATAAAAAAACCGATTTTTTAACAAAATATATTTAAAGTGATGAATTTTCAATAAAAAAAAACCTTCAACTGCAATAGATAAATTTTAAACCAAAAAGATGATATTTTAACAAAAGAGTGTAATTATGATACATATTTGTTCAAACATTAATTGCTTTAAATTCTCTTAAATGCTCTATAAATTCTCTGTTCGAGCTTAAATTCTGAGCAGATTTTAATGGTAGACACCCTGTATTACTTATTATTGTGCAGTACTTTCCTCACAATATTGGAAAAAGTGCAAAATTAAAAATTAAATTAAACTTTGCAAATAAATCAATTGACTTACTTTTCCTGAACACGGTAGGTCAGTTCCTGGCTCTATGCATGTGTCAGTTGTTGATCTACATTCGCAGGCTTTGCCAGTCCAGCCGTCTTCACACTCGCAGATTCCTTTGCATCCGCATTTTCCATGACCAGAGCAAAACTTATTTTCACGACGATCGCAAGAGAAATTGTCGCACTCGCAATAATCGCCCCAGATTTTCTGAAGAAGACAAATTTTCACACAGTTTTATGGTTATAAAAATTAAATATTCTTCAACTGGAATTTTTCCATAAATAATAATTTTCAACGACAAAAAAATCAACAAAATAGTTCAATTTTCGGCAAAAAATTTCTTTGCAACCAAAGAAAAAAGAAGTTTTTAAAAAAATAGCTATTATTTCATCAGAAGAACGATTAATTTTATACAAAACAGGTGACTTTGTCAAAAAGTAAATAAATTTTCAAAGAACTATTTTTAATTCTAATTTAAAAGCATCAATTTTCAACCCAAAAAATAAATTAAAAAATAATTAAGTTTCAATCAAGTAATTTTATTTCCAACCTAAAAGATAAATTTTCATATAAAATCATACATATTTAACTAGATTTGAATTTTTAACCGAAAAAAATAATTTTTAAATAAGAAGATTAACTTGCAAATAACAAAATAATTTTCTACCAAATAGCTGAATTTTAATAAAAGAGTTTTTCTTTCAACCATGCAGTTAAATTTTTGACTAAAGAAAGATGTATTCGTAATGAACATTTACTAACAAATTAAATTTTCAAGCCAAAAACGAATTTTTCATCATTTCCAATGGTAGACATTAATTTGTAACCAAACTAATGAACTTTCAACTTTCAATTTTTATCTCTTCTTTGAAATACTACCACTCTAAAAACTACTTGAAGTACTTTCTTTACCTAAAATTTGTAAGAGAGGGAACTTTCAAATTGTGACAAATTCTGAATCCATGATAAAAAGTCCTTGATCCAAGTGGAATTATATTTCTTTACCGAAACCCTCTAAAGAAATTATTTTAACAAATTTGAGTTGAACTTTCAAACCGATAACATTAATTTTCAACAAGAAATTTGCGTTTTTTTTTTAAATCAAATAGTTGAACTTTTTCCAAAATCGTTGAATTTGTAACAAAATACATAAGTTTTTAACAATTATAGATGATTTCTCAACGTAAAAAATAATAACTAATATTATTGCTACCAAAAAAGAATTTAATTTAAAATCAAAGGCAGTTAAATTCAACAACAAAAGACAAATTTTAATAAAATAGCTAAATTCTCAAACATATCAGAATAATTTTCTACAAAAATAGTTGAATTTTTAACAATACTAAAACAAACAATACTAAAAAGTTAATTTTCAACCAAATACTTGAACTTTATACCCAAAAGAAAAACGAATTTGAAACAAAATAATTCAAGTTTTTAATCGAAGAGGCGAATTTTCAACTAAAATCATGAATTTTTTAAACGAAAAAGACGAATTTTCAACAAATAGTTAAATTTACAACAAAAAACTTTATTTTCAACTAAATAGTTGAATTCGGTACCAAAATATTTTAATTTTCTACAACAAAAATTAATTTGAAACAAAATAATTAACTTTTCAACTAGGGATGTATTTTAAATTAAAATTATGAATCTTCAAGCAAAAAACTGGATTTTTAACAAAGTATTCAATCAAGTAGTTAATTTTCCAACCAGAAAAGCGGAATTAAAAAAAAATAGGAGAATCCTCAAACAAATCATATTAATTTTCTACACAAATAGATGAATTTTCAATAGAAAAACATGAGATTTTTTTACAAAAAAAAAAATAATTTTTAAACGAAAAAGCCGAATTTTAAACAAAAAAAGAAAAAAAATCCTATAAATTGTTGAATTTTCAAACCAAAAAGTCGAATTTTATACAGAAGAGTTGTATTTTCAGACAGAAAGGATGAACTTCCAACAAAAAAATTTACTTTTAAACTAAACAGTTTAACTTTCTACCGAAATACATGAATTTTCCACAAGTAGTTAAATTTTCAGCCAAAATAGACGAATTCTCAACGAAAAATATAATAGTTGCTATTATTTCAACCTAAAAATATTTTTATTTGAAATCAATTCCAGTTAAGCTCAAGAAAAAAGACGAATTTTTTAACAAAATCCGTGTAAAATAATTTATAATTTAAGAAATCTGGTTTACTAAAATCTTTAAAATGTTTTAAAAGTTTTTAAATCTTTGGAAGTATCCCAAATCTTTATAATCTGGTGAACATGCCTTTTCCAAACCTTTGAAATCTTTTAAATCTTTCTGAAATGTTCGAAATCTTTGTCAAATCTTTTGAAATATTTGTAATGATTTTTCTTAAATTAAATTTCGAGTTTCCGTCCTTTCCGAGGCTATTTTATTGTTTGTATTATTCATTGTTTAGTTTATACGCGCAACTACCACTTTTATGCAATAAGTTTATTTTGCAAGTCGAAATCATATTCAAGTTCAGTATCAATTCTTCATATGGTGGAGAC
>JAAAKG020136533.1:0-13168 GCA_010014905.2 Druon quercuslanigerum
GGAGGTGTGTTAAGGAATAGGAAGAAGGTGAAAGAAAAATGTAAACCCTTAGGGGACACATTAGAAGCTTCCACTATCAAGGAATTATCAAAAACCTTAAAGACCATTGTCAAAATATTTGATAGCGACAATGACGCCAAAGATCAGAATGTAACACTACTCACGAAAATCGGAGATACTGAATTGGGTTTAGCAATTTTTTGAAGGTTTTTTTCTGTGGTTCACATTCCCTAGCACATTCCCTTCATATTCCCGGAGGGTGTGTTTTCTGATCTCAATTTCTGTATGAATAGGGATCTGTTGGGAACCTAAAATATCGTCTGGGGCTGCGGTTTCTTGATCCCGATTAACTAGGCTAATAGTACCATGGTTCGTAATAATAGCGTGTGTAATAAGGGTTCAGCTTTTGTCTTGCTTCATACTCTAGTGCGACTTTTAGAGAAATGTCCAAACTGGAAGGGTCGCGTGCTTCCACTAAACCTAGAATGCCGTCTGGAAAAACTAGCTTGAATGCTTCAAGAGCGCAATCGCTCAAAGAAGCTAAAAGTTGTTCTACTGTGAAGTCCCGTCACTTTTGCCAAATCTACATTTTAATCAATAATTACCCCTAATGTAAATCGTGCCTCACCCAAATAAAAGTTAATGTGAAGCGCATGAATTGGTTTAGGCACGATAATGAGCAGCGCATTTATGACTTTAATAACCACCAATTAAGGGTGGCTTTCCACTATATAAACCCCAAAAAATTATCAAACCAGTCAGTCGAGTTTAATTAGTTCAGCCGTCTTCGCGACACGTTAGTCCAGTTCAATCAGCTCAGTCGTCGCCGGGATAGTTCAGTACAGTCAGTTTTCTGTTGTAAATTTTATCAGTTCTTGAATTTTAACATAAAGGAATATGTGTAATTAGAAGTGCAAAATGAATCTCTGTCACAGTAATTATTGAGTGTTGTGTTTAATACAGTTATCCAAATTCCATCCTTTATTTTAACTTAAAGCAGCCTTTTACTGGGAAAATCATAGCACCCAAACCCAACTTCAATGATGTGATTTTATACAACGACTCAATGTGTAAATTAAAAAAAAAATCACTAAGTTTAATTTAATAGCATAACATATTTAATTTATTTAACTCTCTATCTCTCTCTTAGTTTTCCTCAACTCCCTGTATCGACCTAGCCGGAATAATCAATTAGTATGACTATTTCAACTAGGATTGATAAAAAAACGAGGATCCTATTCATGATAATTGGGTAAGTGGCGTAAATTTATTATTTATCAAGACGTCATTTAATTAATGAGATTACCTTAGAAACTGAATTTGTCTGCAGGGCGTGATATTATAATTGCATTTATTTAGATATTGGTTACAGTAGAAGTGGCTATTCTGGCCAGGGTTTACATTTATACGCTAGAAGGGGCAGAAGGTTTTCTAAACTTGTACCATTTTTGTTTTTTACATGAATGTGTTATTGTATTATTGTTATTTGATGCTTCTTATGGCGACATTATGGCAGTAGCAAAAGGAGAGAATGATCCAGATATGTTACAAGCAATTGTAGAACTAGAACTAGACAGTGAACCATAATTCTAACAAAGAATAAACTTACTGATAAATGATTTAAATGGATTCAAGGATAAGTAGCAGACAATAAAAAGGCTAGAAATGAAAGTAACAACGTACTTTTTGCAGTGTAATTAGATTCACCCACCGAACAAGTAGGAAAATCCGATGATGCACAACGCAAGCTTTGCACCACAAATCAAGGCACCTATTACCCCAGATATCTTAGAAACTTACCGTAAATCAAAAAATCAACTTGTGAATTGCCCCCAAACTTGTGTGCACCTTTTTAATATTCAATGACAAATTCTGAAAATTTTAAAACAGTCGAAAAGAATTACGAATCCCGAAAAAATATAGCTAAACCAAAACAAAAGCAAGCAATGTTCTAGCTTCCTTAATAGAAACATTAGTTTAAAGTGTTTTGGTCTTGCGATCAATTTTGAAATAAAAAAGGCAAGGAATATGCCGAGTCAATGTTTTAATACAAATTTTTAAAAATTACATCATGCGACGTTTTGACCTCAATCTGTCGGTCATTCTCAGGCAAATTATACCTCATATTTTATACAGTTTTAGAACGTGAAAATCGTTGTCTATTTGAATCTATCGGATAAATTATCTTGGCTTTTTAAATTATCTAGAAGTTTTAATCTTTGTTAAAAAAATGTTCTAGCTATTGGGTCTGCAGTAGAAAATTCATTCAATCCGAGCTGCCTGTCACCTTCACCCAAAAACAAAGAATTGTTTGAGGCTAGACCCATGATCCAATGATTATTAGCGATACATTCATAGAAACTTTCAACAAAGTATCTCTGGATACAAAAGGACTATTAGCAAGAACGTTTGATGAAAATAGATATATTCCTACGATCTGATACAAATTGTCACAATACTGTTCTTCAGTCGCAATATCCGATATAACAGCAACAGCAATAGCCCATTCTCTTGTTAATAATTTAATTTAACAACATGTGGAAACACACATTTAAACTGACCGTAGAAGCACCTTCAAAAGCAATCTTTTACGAGCATTATCCGCAATCTACGGAATCAATTAAATAATCAACCCTAATTTTTTTCTATGAGAAGCTCGAAACATACGCTTTTTTTTAAGAATTAATACTGAGAATATCCAATATCAAAGGCATGTTGGCCGGATATTTTATTGATGCTAAGCACAGATGTAAATCACTTTGTGACAGGAAAATCAACCCTCTTAAAGGAAAAATGGAAGTTAACCTGTACATAAAAATGGAAGTTTAACGCAAATGCTAGATAATAAAAGTAATGGGCCCTAAATAGCTGTACACATACGACGTGTGACAATTAAATAACGAGACTGTTTACAAAAAAGGGTTTTATTATAAAAATTATTCAACATTTGAATTCTCCCCTTCAATATAGTCCCCTCCCCTCGCCACACACCTTTTCGTAGGTTTTTTCTATTGATCCAAGCAGTGCTGGAAGTCTTCTTTGGTGAGGGCCTTCAGAAGCTCTGCCTTTTTTGCTTTACCGTTTTCATCCACTCAAATCGGGTCCATTTTAAAGCTGATTTAATCTTCGGAAACAAAAAAAAGTCGCACGGTGCCAAATCTGGCGAGTACGGCGCGTGCTCGAGCACTGGAGTGCGTTTATCGGCCAAATACCGCCTTGCCTTAAATTTTGATTTAAACATCCTTGCTTTTTTCATTTTGGGCAATTCAGGCATTTTCCAATGCATCGATTGCCCCTATAGGGCGCCCTCTAGGCGCGCAGTCTCGTTATTTAATAGCATATTCGACAAAATATTGACATTTTAAATTAAAAGAAATAAATTTTTATCTACAAGAAATAATATTGATCTTACATCACTTACCCTCAAATAATTAGAATTTGAAGATTTACAATTTCGTAGTAAAAATAATTCTTTTTCCTCAGACAAAGATCATTCTTCAAGTGTCAAACAGAAACTTGACCATAGCCGGATTCTCAATCTGCGGTGTTTCATTTTGATTGCAAATGTGGATGACAGTGAAACATCTTCCATTTGTGGATCAACATTTTTATATTTTAAATTATTTAGATATCTTTTTCCTTCCAAACAATTGCAGCTCCCACTGCTGATAGGACGAATTAAACTTGAAATATTTTATGACTTTAGACTTGTCAAACCAGTCTTTTGATGGCTTATATAAGAACGTAAATTTTCTTTTAGATAAAGGCACAAGTTTTTCACAAACAAATTGCAAACCTTGAAACCGATTAAGAATGACTGATTCAATGCTAAGAACTAACAAGAAATTTGACTAGCAGCTCCTGAGTGGTGCCAAAGTTGACTGGCTTGCTGTCCAAAATGTCAAAAATTCGAGCAAAAAAACTTAATTTTAGTACTCTTGAAGCCAATTGGGAATGATTGTTAAGGTGCAAAGAACCAACCAAAATTTTTGACAAGCAGCTTCTGAGTGATGCTTAAGTTGATTGGCATACTGTCAAACATGTGAAAATTCTTGTGAAGAAACGTCATTGGGAATAATTGTTTGGTAGATGGCAAATGCAAATTATGATATTTAAAATTTTTATTTACGTTCTATTTGCGTGGATTGTCAAAAACTGAAAATTTAGAAATCATACCGTTATTATTGTGAGGCCTTGATCATTATTTCAATTTATAATTATCCCCATATTAAAGCCTTAAACAATGATGAACAGTTTCTTTATTTCTTAAAAGTTTTATCAACTAGAATAGTAATAAAAACTCTAAATAATACATGTTAAATAAATAATTTTACTTTGAATTTTTTTTTCTTAATTACCGAAAAAGCTTCCTTTAAGATCCCTGGAAATCAAAAATAGATATATTTTTCGATTTTATGAATCATTTAAAAAATTGGCGACTTTTGTTATTGAATGTACGTAGTGTATATCCTTGAAATTTCTTCTGAAATAAATATTTTTCAAAACCGCGTCCGATTAAAAACAATTAAAAAAATACCACCCTAAACTAAATAAATAATAAATAAATAAAATAAAATAATGTTAAAAAAAAATATTTAATTTTTGATTATTCCCTAAGTCATTTAAAAATAATTATTTGAGGGTTTCTCGAACAAAAGCAAAGAGTTTTCATAAAAATGACTAAGAATAGCTGAAATTCATCAGAATATTAGACTTTTTTTATATGCAAATTGTTATTTTTCAAAGGAATTTAAAATAAACTAAATTGTCCCTTAAATAATAGAACTAATTTATAGTAGTTTGAATAGCTTGACATTTATTATTAATCATTTTGAAAATTTTCAAAAATGTGATGTAATCCCTCAAATATTTAAAATTGAGTAAGGTTTCAATCTGCCGTTTATTATCAGCAACTTATACTCAATTTTCTCCGAAAATTTGTTTTTACTCTATGATAAGAAAATTATGTAATAAAAGGTACGATAGAATTCTTAAATAAAATATTACATAAAAATGATGATTTATTAATATTTTTTGTACGCTGTATAACGAAGTAAATAAATAAGAATTTGTCCTAGAGAGTTCAAATATTGGTTTAAAAATTGTCTTTATTGATAAATCGTTTATTTAAGTTTAGGTACTTAAATATTTTATAATAAGGATACACATAAAAATGATTATACACTCGAGAAAATTAGTTGCTATGTATTTATAGTTAATATTTCAATCTGTATTCAAAAATGTTATACTACGAAATTATACCCACTTTTACGAATTCGCATTTAATCCCTGAAAATTCTTCTCAATTTTTCAAATTCAATATATTATTTTTTATTTTTTTAAATACCTTTAACTTCCTAGAACTCACCTAAATTTTCTAAATTCCGCGAATTATTTTTAAATAATAATACTTCCCTGAATCCTTGAAATTATTTGCATGATATAATTTAACGAATTCAAGTATTTCTCAGAATTTATAAAATTTCCAATATTCAAAGATCTATGGATATTTATGGAATTCCGAAATTTAAAGGAATTTATAGAATTCGGGAAATTTAGAGTAGTCAGCAGTTGCAGGATATTCTAAGAATTTAGGCAATTCGAAATATTCAATGATTTCCGAAAATTTTAAAAATTCAAGAAATTTAAGAAACTTCAAAGATGTAAAGAATTTCTGAGAATGCAGAAATTTTTTGGAAATTTAGATAGATTTAATTTATTAAGGTAATATAGAAAATTGAGGGAATTTATGGAATTTCAGGAATTTACGAGACATAGAAAACATTATTTAGGCGGAGGTACAGTCGGATTAAGTGAAGCACCTGTAATATCTGCCAAAGGTCCCCCTCTGAACATATAAAAAATTACATAAGGAAAAACAACCCTGGTGGATATATCATCTCCTGCAAATTGATTTCCATTAACCAACTCGACATTGGTTGCCGTTTGTGATACTGAATCTACATCCACTCTGAAGAATTTAAAAAAATAGTTGATGAACCACAGGTTATCATAAGGTTCCAAAACATATTTATCTAGAAAAGAAAGATTGGTAAATTTAAAAAAAGTAAAAATCTATTTCCACATTAAACATTTTTTTAAATTAAAATTTTTAAAAATCATCAAACTGGTCAATTATTTTTGTAATAATATTGTGCAAACGATTTTCATTTTGTAACAAAGTAAGAATTTCAAGAATAGTGCCACATTTTTTGTTAACAGCAATTATAAACATTCTTTTATTTTCGTTACTTTAGAAATAAATTTCGCAATTATGTGTTATGAGAATTGAATACATTTTATTGCTCTTGATATTACGATTGATTATTGAAATTAAATTAAAGAAATTAAATTTTTTATCTAATGTGATAAAAAGCTTCAAAAAGTTTCAAAAGTTTATGATCTTTTAATTATCTTTTAAAGAACTTATTTTAAAAAATTAGAGATTTTAAAGCTTTTAAAAGTTTTTTTTTTTAATTTCAAGTTCTTCTTAAATATTTGCATCAACAAGAAATATTTTTTTTATTTTTGAGAATATACACGTAGAAACAAAATGTTTGCATAATTTTTTGAAACTCTACTCTCAAAATCATTTATTATTTTTTAACTTACTCGAAATTTGCACTATTTTCTAAATCGACCTCAGATTTAATCTCAGTATTTTACCATTTTCTCAAATTTTAGAATAGTAAAAATCTTTTACGTAATTTGTGAAAGGTCCCTTACCACTAGGATTCGGTGCGCGGACTGCCATAAGTGAACGATCTTTCCTTACGTATATGACCGTTGAATGATTATCAATTAAAAAAAGACGGACTATAAAGTTATTATTTCTATAAAAAAAAGGGTTATCAGGAAGAGTATTTCCATCAAAGTCAGCTTGCAAAACTGTTCCATTTGCAGCTAGCCACAAAAAAATGTCCGTCTCCATGAAACGGACTTTCTTACTCCAAGGGCCCGTCAGACGCGGGACTAAACGTTCAAGCGCCTTAAATTTCTCGCGCTTGACCCCTTTCTTGTTTTTGCTTCCAGGTGGGCGCCCTCGCCCACGTTTTGTCGGGGTAGAGCCTGAACTTGATTCGGGATTATTAGCAGCATTAAAATCTGTAAAAAGAAAATAATTATTTGCAACTTCGAAAATAATTCAATACGAATCTGAAATTTAAACACTCAAAAATTCTGAACTAACGCACTGAAAATGAAATAATGCGATGTGACCTAGGAAAATTCTTGCAAAAATCTGAAAATTATAAAACATAGAGCCAGAAATTTTATCTTTAATTTAAGCCAAAGAAACTTAAAAGATTTTCATCGGTTCCCGAGATACGATTAAAAATGTTCAATCGTATCTGAGTTGAGTTCTAGTCTACGATCATTATTCTCGGACGGTCTGCTGCTCGCCTCCTTCGTTGAGGCAGGAACGAATAGGCCACGCGCAGAGGGGGTGCGTGATTGGGGCTTTATTTTGTAATTTTGATCATCGAAAAATTAAATAATGAGCGAGTTTTTTATGTAAGAAAAATATTTTTGTAAAGGAAAATAATAAACTACTTATCAGAAATTAAAAATATAATTCTCATTAAAACTACACACTGTTTTATATTTAGTTTATTTTGGAAATTCCATTATTATTCACTTTTAATATTTTTGAGTGTTTTTCATATAAATAAATATAAATGCGTTTGAAAAATAGTTTACTTCCGTAACAATATATCTACGTTTTTTTTAATATTCTAGTTGATAACAATTTTAAGAAATAAAAAAAACTGTTTATCAATTTTTTTATTCTTTGATATGGGAATAATTCTGCATTAATATAATTTTAAATAATTTTTAAAAAACAATGAATAATTTAAAAAATTGACAATAATTTGAATTAAAAATTACTTATGAGCAGAATCAAACGTATAAGAGAGCCCCAATCAAGCGCCATCTCTTTCCGTGACCTATTCGGTCCTGCCTCAACGAAGGAGGCGAGCAGCAGACCGGCAAAAACCGTGATCGTCGACTAGAACTCAACTCAGATACGATTGAACATTTTTAATCGTATCTCGGGAACCGATGAAGATCCTTTAGGTTTCTTTGGCTTAGATTAGAGATAAAATTTCAGGCTCTATGCCGTATAATTTTTAGATTTTTTAAAAGAATCTTTTAGATTCAAATCAAATATTTGAATTTTTTACTCAATTATTTCAGTTTTCGATCTGAATAGAGAAACTTTCAATAAAACAGGTGATTTTTCTTCCAAAAATCATTTAAAAATTTTTTTTTCAATTTTCTACGGAGTAGATGAATTTTTAGACAAAAAAATATAATTGTTTAACTAATCATTGAATGCTCAACCGTAAAGATTAATTTTTACTGAAACTACATATAAGAGAAAAAATTGGAAGGGAGTTTTTAATATTTAAGTCAAAAAGAGAATTTTACTAACAGAAAACACAAGTTTTTAGCAAAAAAAGTTAATTATCAAATAAAAAGTTCATTTTTAAACAAATTCTTTTTCAATTTTCAATGAAATGCATAAAATTGAAACATTAGACACATGTGGACATTTGAACAGAAAGTTATTTAACGCGATCCGCTTCAATTCTTCTAGAGTATATTTAGGTTGTTAAAATCACTGAATTTAAATCTGAAGCGCTATTTTCAAAATTCAGAATAAAAAATATATATTTCGCAATAATTGCAGAATAACTTTTCTAACAAATGTGGAATTCACAATACGTTACAAAATACATAGCTATAATAAAGTTTCATATTAAGGTAAACTAATAAAATAACTGATTTTCGTATCTTGAGCAAAGATTATTATTATCCTGTCAAAAGTAAATATCACCTTTCATGCTTTTAATTGAGAAATAGAAGACCCTTTGGCGATCACAGGGGGTAAGGTTTAAAAAAAAATTTTTGCAATTAATTTTTCTACGTTTTGTCAGCTAGTTTCGCTGACTTCTTTAGGCTTCAATTTTATATAAAAAACACCAACATATAAAAATTACAAAAAGAGAAAGTTATAAAAATTATTTTCTAAAACAAAAAATTACACTTCCGCTTATTTTTTGAAAATTTCGGAGTTCACATATTTAAAAACACATTTAAAAACTAATGAAGTCGGCAAGAAACTTTTGGTTAACGGTCCACAAATTGGCCATAACTTTGATTACCATTTAATCAAAAGTTTTTTCCGTTTAAAAAAACAAAGTTGACCTTTAGAAAGCGATGAAGGTCAACTTCAAGGTCAAAATTAAGGTCACCATTGAATTCCTCGTTGAAATTTACTTCAGGAATTACACTAATCTCTTGGAAAAATTTGTTAATTTTAAATAACATCTAACTGATCTTGAACGTTACACTTGACCTAAGACTTGGGTACGCACCTGAACGTATAATTTTCCGCTCTATCGATTGCAGATGTAAAAAGGGGGGTTTTCATTTGAAAAAACAAAGTTGACCTTCCAAAAGCCATGAAGGCAAACTTCAAGGTCAAAATGAAGGTCACCATTGATTTCCTCGTTGAAATTTACTTTAGCAATGACCTTCACTTTTTTGAAAAATATTTTACCTGAGGAAATATTTAACTGTCTCGGGACTTTTTAGACACCCTGTATAACCCCGCAAAGTCATAGTAGCTTCAGTTACCATCCGAACCTGGACGACGTGCAAACGTGAACATTTTTAATTTTTTTTAATTCCTACTTGTTGTTAAGAACTTACTATTCTTGCTAACTTTATTAATTTTTATAACTTTCTGTTTTTTTAATTTTTATATGTTGGTGTTTTTTCAATTGAATTGTAGCCTGAAGATGTCAGCGAAACAAGCTGACGAAACGTAGCAAGATTAATTGCAAAATTTTTTTTATTAAAAACATACCCCCTGTGATCGAAAAAGACTCTACTATTACTCGATTATTATTATCATATAATCATCATCATAAATTTTTACCATCAATCAGTTCAGATTGGAAAGAAAAATTTTCAAAGCATCTGTTGTAATTGTTTTAGATAGTAAACCTACAATCCAGAATTCTAATGCATGTACAGGAGAGAATGTTTGTAATACTAACAAAATTCTTGGAATTTAGGGAATTTATAAAATTCAAGTAATTCACGAAATTACAACAATCACAAAAGTCTATAGTTCAAAAATGGTAGGAGATTTGTGAAAAGGGGTAAAAAATTTAGAAGCTAAAAACTGCATATATGACTGCAAATTTAAATTTTTCTGGATCTCTTATAACCTCTCTGAAATTTCAAATGGTATGGAACAATTACTTTACACGTTAAAAAAACCTAAGAACCATTTGCGCGTTTATTTTAAATGATAAAATATGCAAATCACTTATTTACAACGTTTAAAAATGTTGTTTTTTTTTGTCAAAAACCGATTATTCATAACCTGTCAAAAATGTTGGATCGAAAAAAATCATGGATAATTGTATCATCACAGCGGACAATTTGAAATAATTTAACATGTTTTATTTGTTTAGCACGATACAAAAAAATTTAATGGAAAAAATAGCGTTTTTTAATGGTTTTTTGTAATTAACTATTTATAGAATTTTTAAGAGTTAAAAATAAGTAAAATACCGATTCCTTCTAAAAATATCCAGTCAAACCTAATTAAAAAGACGATTTTTCAGATAATCGGGTGGATAACGCGAGGTTATGTTCAACACCAGTATTCAAACACATTTTGAATGTAAAATCAAGGATGTACTTTAACTTCTAAAAAAATGCAGATTGCCTGGACTTATAGTAATTTTTTTGTATTTCGAAGAATATCAAAGCATTACATGGAAGTTAAAACGTTTTAAAAATGCTTCATTTCTGGACATAACCTCAAAATGCGCGCGGTGCTTAGTTCCTAGCAACGTGCCGCGTGAAAGCCTTACTATAAAAGTTTTACTTTTAAAGTTTTAAAGCACGACATATTTTATCACTGCAATTTTTAGCTACATTGTTAAAATTGTAGAAATATAAATTTTCCAGTAGGTTTTACAAAATTACAGTAAGGAAAATTAGAAAATAACCACGGCAATTTTGCAAAATATTCTAAATTCTGGCTTAGAAAAAATAATTTAAAAACCTATCCCTATTTCAAATCTCAATTTATCAGAATTTGAAACTTCCATGTTTCAAACTTTGAAAAAGTGAGTTATTTTATTTCTGAATTGTAAATATAAACTTAAGATATATCGTTATTTTATAAAAATGGTTCAATGTGTAATTTGTAAATACTTTAGACAAGTTTCTCTAGAATCCATTACTCAAATTATATAACGAGATTCTCTTTTTCAAAAATAAGATAAAACGCACTGTTGCAATATTTTATTAAATGTATACTTTTTGGATTAAAGTACTCTTTACACAAAAAACTACGCATGTAATAAAACTTTGCAAAGAGGACTTTTCGTCCATTTTATAGAGAACTTCGCTACGTAACTTACGTGGTGAGGTGCGTAGGAACTTGTAGTAAGTATT
Organism: Druon quercuslanigerum; assembly: GCA_010014905.2. Taxonomy (NCBI): domain Eukaryota; kingdom Metazoa; phylum Arthropoda; class Insecta; order Hymenoptera; family Cynipidae; genus Druon; species Druon quercuslanigerum. The sequence goes on from JAAAKG020136533.1 coordinate 11,485, forward strand.
TATAAATTATAGATTGAAAATAAAGTCGCCTAATTGACTACATTCTATTCTCTTAAGGGGTTATATACAGTTGAATTTTTCAAAAAATCGAATTTTTTTTAATTACATTTTCCTAATGTACATATATTTAAGAATACACACAGAAAATTTCAAGTCGTTCCAATAAATATTTTTGGAGTTACACGCAAATTTAAAAAGGCCAAATGCGCATTCATATGCGGAAAAAGAAGATGAGCAGCGCGTGAACATTTCCGATCTCAGAGCGCGTCAGAGCACCCGAGATGGAAGAATGGCCCGCAGACAACATCAGCTCGAGTTATTAGAAGCTGCCGAAGTGGTGGAGGTGATCAACATTACTCAAAAACGGCTAAACCGATTAGTCGCAAATTTTTACACGGGCTTCTTAAATCTATTTTTCAGTAATTAATTAAAGATTTTTTCTCACCGATAAATTTTTTTTTTTATAAAAAATTTAAGGCCGAAATTTTGGTCAAAAATCGTTGTTTTTTTTGAGAAACCGCTATTTTGTCAAAAAAAATTATTTTGCTTATTCCTTCAAGAAATTACTAGATTTAACATTACTTTAACGAAATCTGTTTGGTTTTTTAATTTTAGATGATCCAGTTCAGAGATATAGTGGTCACTGCAAAACGTCTTTTTTGAGAGGAGCTCCCGGAGATCAGCTGTAGCTCCTTTCCAAATAAATATTTTTACTAATACTAAGTCTTAAAATACTCTCTTCCAAGAATAACGATTCTTATATTCAATGAAATATATATTGGATTTAAACTTTTAATTTCTTCTCTCATTTTTGTTATTATTAACTATGCTTAAACTGCAAATATGCTCATTAGGGCTTATTGTGTCCTTCTTTAACTTTCTTCGTATTTTCATTGATTGTCTTTTTATATATTTTGAATAAACTGGCCTTAGTTATTTTAGACAAAACCTTATTCTTAGTTTAAAATCTTTTTCGTTTTGTTCTGTTTTATTGCTGTTGCTTTTGTTTTTGCTATTGCTACTTGTCAATTTTTTTTATATATTTTAGATTAACTTATCTTTTATATACTTTTTATATGTTCTTTTGGATCTTGGTGGCTTTGACCCACGATAACTCAACGAAAAAAGATGACAGGGCATTAAAAGGAAGCATTTGGAAATTATATGAAATTACACGTCTAGTAATGTGAAACAGATTTTTTTGATCTGCTGAAGAGAATACTTTACGTGACAAGATTTAAAAAAAATTCTAGATTTTATAAAATTTTGTACCTCGTCTTCAACTTTTCGCATGACTTAGGAAAATTATTGGAGAAATCTGAAAATCATAAGACATAGAGCCTGAAATTTGATCTTTAATTTGAGCCGAATAAATTAAAAAATCTTAATTGGTTCCCGAGATACGACTAAAAATGTTCAATCGTATCTGCACTGAAAAAATTTCGGGGAAGCAGCTGTCTTCTTAGTGGCAACGCAGCTCCACCACGTCGGTTGGTGCAACGGCTAGACCAAATTCAAGTAAGCTATAGTACCAAACGCGCGAGCAGATCCTTTCCCGTGTGTTGAGAACGGAGCAGTCCCACAAAAGAGAATGAAATTGCCCCACAGCTCCAGAAATAGATTTTTGCAAACAAATTAAGCCGCAGGTCGCAGTTGAGTTTTGTGATCGTGTAAACAATTAAGT
>JAAAKG020136534.1:0-13168 GCA_010014905.2 Druon quercuslanigerum
TTGTAGGTTATGTGCTCCTTGTACATAATTCAGGTTTGAGTTTTATTGTGCGTTACAAGATTTCAGTTCAAGTCCGCCTTCGAATTAGTACCATCCCGCTAGACAGAGATGAGGCTACGGTAAAAAAGGATAGAGTAATCTTTGGGTTCAGGTTTCGGGTTTGGGTCTCCATTGTGCTCAGGCCTTTAAGTGGCAAGTTGACTCTGTTCGGATTTTTAACATATCCTTGCTTGCCTGTGTGTTAGTTCTGGCCATTTCATGATCCAAAAAGCTAAGGTCCCACCACGCGCAAGTAAAAAAAGTCAACCAATCAAGAAAAACATCAAAGTCCATCCATTTTTAAAAGGCCTTCGCGCGGCAAATTTAAACCAAGTAAAACGTAAAAGGTGCTTGTCACAAAATTAACTCGAAGTTTCTTGTAAATAAGGATTTAAATTGAAACAAAAAAGAAAAAGCATGTGTTTAATATATGTAACGAGTATTAAAAGGAACCAATTATGACATTATGAATTTATTGTGTTTTTGAAAACTCATTTTATAAGAATTGAAATCTTGTATTAGATGTGGACTGTAAATATAGAAAGAAAAAAGAAAGTTTAAAAAACGCCAAAAGTTATATTTATCAGAAGTTTAATTATTTTAAATAAATTATAGATAATGTGGAGTTTTGGAGGGAAAAAATAGTTGCAAAGTCAGTTAAATTTTTATTTTTAAACTTATCAGAAAGAAAGTATGTATATATCTGAAAAAGGAATTGTTGTGGAATTTATTAATTTGTTCACAGATATGATGAACGAAGTCGCAAATGGTAATGCGGAATTTAGTTTCGCTTATTTGCAAAGTAAACTTGATGATATAGTTCTATCTAATATTTATTGGGGTTACAAGAAAGAAATGAAATTTTTTTCGGACTGCAGAAGATCGAGGACGATTTTACCATCAGAAAAAAAGTTGCTGTTTTGCCGAGTATGCGAATAAACGTTTATTTCGACAACATGATTAGGCCTTTCTTCGAGTTTTTAAGTGTTGATAGCCAGGATAAATTTACTGCACTTCTAAAGAAAGTTGATTAAATTCCAATATGATCAATTTCAAATATCATATATCATTATAATCATTATAACGACGCTGCATCTATTTTACAAGATGTTCGTAAAGTTATTAAAAATTATAGTGAAGGCACTGAGATAATTTTTTATAATATGCTTTTAGCAAGAGAAATATTACAAATACATAAGACAGTTGTGTCAAAAATAGGATGTACGCATAAAATTATTTTTCTATGATTTTAAGAATGAAATTTTAATATTTGGTCATTCAAAAGCTCAAAATTTTACACATATGAAATGAAAGCCTAAATTACAAATTTTTTATCTGAGCACTTCTAAAATTATAAATTAAATCAGTTTCCTTTTAATTCATTACAAATGAATGATTGTTCCATTTTTTTATACACCCAAATTCATTTGAAATATTTTATAAATAATATAGATAACATTTAGATAATTATAAGAATAATAAAAAAATTTTCTCTCGCCCTTTCGATTGGTCGTGCGCATTTAAAAAAAAAATTGACCTTTAAAAATGAAGGTCTAAAATAAATTTGCCTTTTTCGAAATAAGACACGTTTTAGTTGCCTCTTTTTTGTCTTAAAAGAAAGCTTAGGTTTGTTTATAAGACTATGCAGATTAGAAGGTGGGATTTAAAAGTTTGATTTATGAAAATAAGTTTGAATTTTGGAAAATAAAGTTATTGAATAATAGCTCGCATCCAAAGATTGGTTTCATGGATTAAGAAAAATTGAAGCTCGAAGATTTTTAATGCTGATGTATGTTCAACTATCTGCCTTTTTTCCGCCTTTCTTTTTTTATTATTAAGTCTGTTGTTTTCAATTTGTTTCCTAAAGTTCGCAAACTGTTTTTTTCTTTAAATGCTATTTTGCCATAAAATTAATTTTTTTATTTGGTAAATTGAAAAAGCGAAGCTAATATAAAAGCAGAATATATGGCGGCATTTTTGTACGAAGGCTATTAATCAACTTTCAAAAATATAAATAAAAAATCTAGTGACTAACCCGCAAAGTGAAATCACTATGAAATCCAATTTTACAATAAAATATAACTTACAAATACTTAACCAAACAAAGGAGACTTAATAGAAAATATATGAAGAAGTTTAAAAAGTTGAAATTATTGGCAAATTTAAACTTACCGCAATGGGCCAATTGGTATTTCGGTAAAGGGAATTCCAATAAATGCTGAAAAATGTCTTCCCCCTTTTGACACATATTGCGTTCCATTTAAAAATCCTTCAGAAACTTTCACAATAAGTTCCGCATTTAACAAGGAAGTGTGTAGCGAGATGAATACTAAATATAGTATAGAGTATAAAATTTTCACTTTCATATTCATGATAAAATTTTTTACAAAATTACAGCGGCAACGATAATAAAAAAAATAGGTTTGAAGATTGAATAGTTAAAAGTCTCGTTCCCTTGTGAATCAGAAGCTGACCTTGTGTTACACTCAAAGTTCCAGACAATCGGAAATTATCTATACGATTAGCGCGAGTTATTTGAAAAATCACGAACCACATTAAAATGTCTTTATTCGTTCAGAAAAGTAACTACATAATTTTCTACCAAATAGTTAAAAAGACGATAAAATTTCACGTCAACAGTGGCGTATCTAGGAAAAATGGCGAGCATTTGATGGTGCGAAAAGTTTGTTTACAAACATATTGACGTTTAAATGGTTTACATTATTTAAATAACTATAATACATATACCTTTATAGGAAATTAATTCCAAATATTTTATGTCCAAAAAATGAATTTAATGACTTAATATATAAATAAATAACTTATGTGACGTTGACAAACATGATAAGACGTAAAATTTATAAAAATGGTTTAAAAATATTTTTCCAGTTTGGCAAGATCTTATAGATCAACGGGTCGCCAAACGGGCTGAACGTCTACTGAGGAACAACAAGGAAAACGAAAGCTGAAAAGGCAGGCAATAATGAAATCTATTCATAAATAATTTCGAAGTCTTCAAATGCGCGCAAAACAAATAAGAAAATAGGGGACTTAAAATATTTGTTATTAATATTATTACTAAATATTTGTTTCTGCGCCGCATAAACAGCCGTGCGTGCGTGCGCATGATTCCAACGTTGTGATGGGGACCTCATGCGTTGGACTCATGCGCACGCACGCACCGCTGTTTATGCGGCGCACCTGATTGGTCAGGCCTTAAACATTTTATAACTGACAAACTAAAGCTTCAAATGATTTTTGGAAAATGAATTTTCGATTAATTTTTTGTTTGTTTATACAATCATGTAAATTGCGTCACTTGAGTCTTGAATTTTGAACAAAAATGATGAATGTTTAACGAGGATAATTAAACTTTCAACCGGAAATATTAATTTCTAAACATGCATATTATTTTTTAACCCAGAAGTTTAATTTCTTCCAAAAAAGAAGAATTTTTAACTAAAAAAACCATTTTCTGACTGGAATGATGGAATCCTTGAATGATATAGTTATACATTTTTTGTTTAAAGACAATAATATTCAAAGACACATTGAACGAATTTATAAAAGTAAGTTACATTTTTATTTTATCTGCTTATATACTTTAAATTCTGTTTCTAATTCTAACTTTTGAAGTAGAAATGTGACATTTCCAACAATGTAGCTAAATTTTGAACAAAACAAAAATTAATTTTCTACGAAAAAAGGACGATTTCGGAACAAAATAAATGAGTTCTTAATCAAATAGTTGAGCTTTCAATGAAAAAAAATGATTTTTCTTCTGAATAGTTGAATCTTGAATAAAAAAAACTGTCAACCAAGCAGATGAATTTTAGCTGAAGTTATGAATATGGAACTTAAATACTTCAATTCTCAACCAAAAAGATGAATTGTCAAAGAAGCCGTTTAATTTTCTACAAAAAAGACAAATCTACAAACATATTCTTGAGTTTTTGACTAAAAAGTATCAATTACATCGTGGAAGTCCTAGCATCCGCAAATAAAATCTGAAACGCAAAAGAAAAATATTGTCTTAACCTTGACACTTTTTCGCATCCGCGGTAGTAGAATTGTGAAAAAAACATGAAAAATGCGAAAATTATGAGCTTTTGAATAAAAAAATGCGTTTTTGGCTATTTTTTCGTTACTAATTATTTTTTTAAATGAACAATTTTTAATATTTTTTGCCAATTCTACTACCATGAATGCAGAAAGTCCTAAAGAACATGTGTAAAAAATTTCATGGCGATTGCTCAATTTTTGCGCCCGTTGTTTTGAGAAAAACGCGTTTGAAATTTTGAACCACAACTGCAAAAATTAATGTTGAATTTCATGGATCTGATTGAAAGTATTTATCATTTCTTATGTTTTTCGCGTTTCTGATTACGAATCTGCTATCAAATTTGCAAATGTAATTTGTTTAAACAATTTTCATAAACAAACTTTTATAACAAATTACATATTTTGCAAGATGCGTATGCTTTCCACAGATTTCGATGTCACTAATTTCAAATCTGTTACTATTATTTAACTAAAAATTTATTTAAGCAATTCTTTTTATAAAAAAAGTTTTAAAATTGCATTTTTTTCGACATGTATATGATTTTTATGGTTTAAAGGCTCAGAAATAATGAATATGCTCTCCAATTTGCGACAATATTGTTAAAATATTACTTTCTTCTAAGTTCATAAGATTTTGTCACTTACCTGAAGAAACAGCTGATAACGCGCATAAAACGATCCTTTAAACACGAAACGAAGCCTCAAATCGGAATCGGTTTCGCCGCCGCAGAGTACCAGGCCGCTGCAGCCCAACGCGCTTGATATCGCTCCACCAAACGGCCGATAACTTTCGTAATTTAACAGATTTCAATTTGAAATTTTCACGTAGTATTCTTAAAGCATATATCTATCCGAAAATGCAACGCAAGAAAATTATTTTTTTTTTATCACGCAAGGTAGAAGCCCCCCTTAATATACAATGGTATAATAAAAACAAAAATTTGTTTTTCACGATGGGTATGGATGGAAAGTTTGATGAAACTTTAGCCTCATCAAAAGTTTGATGAATCATTGGGGGTCTCGTGAAACATTTGAATGTTTCAAATATGGCCGCGGGAAAATTCAAACTGATAAAATAAAATCCTAACCTGACCTTAGAGGCCAAACTGATGTGCGCATGCACAAAATAATTTAGCGCGAAAGCAGGATCGGATATTTTGAACTCGGCGCAACTTTCAACTAAAATTTAGTGCTCAGCCACTGATTCAATAGTAAATAAATATATTAAAGATAGATATATTGTTTTGAAGAGTGAAGAATATTTTTTTATGCACGCTGTTTTTAAATCCTATTATTTAAGGCTGTTGCAAAAACGTTATAACATCTAATAGACAGTAAGCATAATAAAAAAATAATAATTATAATAATTTAGAATCTTTCACTGAAAACTATTGCAAAGTAAAAATTAAAATGAGACAACACACATGGTTTGATTAAAATATTTTAAATAAAAACAAATTAAATTCAATCCTAGAGAAGACCAAAATAATATTTTTCAAAACAGAGTTGACATTAGCCTCTCAATCCAGAAGTCAATTTTAGCTTTCTTTTATAAATTACAATTTCTTACGTGTTATAGTCAAAATGTACCTGCAATATTGAAAAATAAGGAACATTTTTCATTTTTATTGCATTATTTTTTGAAAATTCAAATCTTGTCTCACAAACAGCAGATTTCAAGTGAGATATGAAGCCGTCTCGATTAACACTCGCTATCGATAATTGCTTAAACTTAGGATCTTTTGGGATTTGTGTTAAGGAAATATCTTAGCCAAAACTATTACGTCAGTAAAGGATGTAACAAAACGTCATTGTTTTTCAATTAATGAATCTTATTTGCTTAAAAACACTGCACGAAAATATCAGTTTTTCATCGGCTAGTGGAGGGAGAAACGTGACACGGACAGTCGTCAATTCGCCGACGACTGCCTGAGAACCCTTCCCCCTCTAGTGCACTTTTCGGCGGCGAATACCCCTCTTGAATTGCTGACTTAAAATTATTCTTCTGACTTCAAAAAGCTAACCATTGTAGATCTTTAATTGCATATGGAAGAATGGAGTTTTTCCTGAACAGATGAGAGAAGCCATAATCGTGCCTCTCCTCAAGCCGGGAAAAGACATACGTCAACCTTATAGCTACAGACCCGTAGCTTTGATCTGCACCATGTGAAAATGAAAGAGGAAGATAGTAAATAAAAGGCAATGTTGCATATTGTTTTTTCCGCTATTTCCATCAAGTGCTATAATTTTGCTTGTGTCCACGTAAATGTCAAGTCATATGTTCTTCCTGCTATTATTAGGTTGGCATAACAATCTCTGTAAACCTTCGTTTGACTTTGCCACAATAACCTTATCATCCGCAAATGATTACTTACGCACCTTCACCATCAATGCCTTACAACTTAGCTAATATCTAAGAAGACAATCAGTTGTCATTTAAAATTCGCACTCGCTTTGCTACTTGAGTATATATCTTTTATTGCTTTTCGGAGCTATCCATTGCCTCCTCAAGATTTTTTTATGATTTGTTACAAGCTCAAGATTTGATTCTCGAAAGATCTTCCTTACATAAATCTACTCAGGACCACCCAGATTTGTTCTTCTGGTATCTTTATTAATCTATTAATAATTAATTTTTAAAATATTTTTCTTGCGGTATTTAGTAAACTGATACCTCTTTAATCGTTACAGTTAAGTTTATCTCCCTTATTCATTCGCCACCATATTTAAGCATTTCAACACGAACACCATATAGATCACCAACTTGGCCATTCTTTAAGTTTTTAACGATATCCCTAATCGTAGAGAAACCAATTCTTTCAGCCGTGGTTTTCAACGTCTCGTCTCCTACATATTTCGCAGTTGTGCTGCTCCAAAGCTTCCTCCCAATAATTCCTTGAATTGCCCTTACTTAATGGTTCACGTCTATTTGGTGACATTCAAACAGATGTGACGTCACTAAGGTATAAAACTGAGTACCAAACACACCACTTTAGCCGCAATGTTATTTTTTAATATTTGAACCAATCAGGCTTTGCGGGAGTCGCGGCTTTCTTCTTGGCAGCTGATTCAGCTGATTATTACTCTAATCATATGAATGTTAACCTATCAATGTCTAAAAAGGATAAAAACGAGAAATAAAAAAAGAAAGCTGAATCCAGCTAGGTAAAATATATTTAAAAATGGATTTAGAAATCAGAGAATCTCCTAAAGAAGGTAGATTAGTAGCTAAACACTGTTTTGGAGCCTAAAGTGATTCTAGGGAGGAAAAGGTTATAATGAAATGTGTATTTTATTACCGCAAAACATACAAATACGTCGACAATTTCCAGAAGCTGTATGGGCAGACTATTTAAATTCTTTTCTTAGAAATTATAATTAATTATTATTTAATAATAATAGATGAAAGCTATTAAGAGACATTTATACTTTGAAATGCATGTTTAGAAAGAATTTTTACTTTTTTTAATAGCATAATTTTGTTAGTTTGAAGTTTCACGCAAAGAATGACGTCACAAAGATATGACCAATCTATGCTCAATAAAAGATTCTTTCTTCTTGGAATATAATAATAAGTTACTAAAGAATAAAAATATCTTTTTATCTCATTATATACAACATCCCTACTGCATACAAAAGAATTTCTTATTTTCTTCGTAAGCACTTTGCATCTTTTTCTCTTCTTACGCTTTGCTTTTATCCGTGCTTTGTTCGACTAGTATTTTTGATTTTCTGTTTTTGTCTTTGTCCTTTCTTAGTATAATTCTATGTTTATCGCCAAAACCTGCGATATTAAACTTTCTTAGATATACTTGTTTCATTTAGTAAAGGCTACGCGGATTTCATCATTCCACGTATAATGGCTCCATTTTTATTGAAAAGGTAACAAGAGTTACGACGCTAGCGTTATCTGCCTTATTGTTCCTTATTAAACCACAGAAAAATGGCGATTTCGACGTGTGTATGTTGATTTTTACTGAGTGTTCTAGAATAATTTGTAGTTTCTTGAGTATAGTTTAAGCTATTTTAGGGAACATTTATAAGTAAAAATAATGTTTGACTTGTGTTTTTTGTTGCCGGTTCTACCTTGTACTTTACTTTCCTTACTATTATTTACCTTTGCACAGTTGAAAACGTGACGCATCGTGGATAAGGTCAAAATTATTTTCTTAGATTCAGAAAGACCCTGTTCACCCAAAGGAGTTTAAAGAATTTCTGTTTTTTAGAATTATGGATGGGAAATCAAGCACCACTGAGGAAGAAGACGACGACCATTACACAGACTCTCCTCCAATATTTTCACCACTGTGATGTACAAGTGATGGTTCTTCCAATATTAGGAGAAACTAACAACGTGGCTATTGATTGTGCTCTACCTGGAACCAAGGAAACAAATGAAAACTCGTCTCAATTGGATACCATACGAAGGCAAGTTAGGTAAAACCGACGAGCTAATTGTGAGAAAGTTGCTTCACTTAGGTTTGGTGGGGCGTCTGCTCCAGATTCGTGGTACTGGTTACCTCAAACTTACTGAGATTAGTTGCTTCGAAAGTATGTATGTATGTATGTTGACAACATACTTGCTTCAACAGCCTTGTATGTGACGCAAGCGTCGCGTGTGCAGAATAGCTTGACTATATTGTTGGTTATATGGTTAAGCCTGTTCGGGGTGATGGTTTTTCCGGATCAGTAGATCCATTCCACTAAACAGAGGTCGCGCTTTCCACTGTGTGATTGGTGCGACAACTGTACTCGTCGGATAAGCGGATCTACCAAACTCCTTTCCGTGCAGCAATCAAAACGATTCAAGAACTATCGTATGCTTTATTATAGGAGAAGGCGATCACGAAGAGTTGAACGCTTTGCCATTGCAATAGTTGGGTATGTGAAGGCTTTTCTATTATTTGCTGCAAATAAAATCTGGACTAGTAATGGCAGACTACTTGCAGTCATTAGGTCAAATAAGAGCTCAACTAAGTTAAATATAAGCGATAAAAAAGAATCAAAAGCAGAGAAACTAAGTCGGTCTAAATTTAACGCAAGGTGGAGACGGTCACAAATCGTCAGGCGTTTGCCTAGAGCAAAGAGAGGATATGTGGTGGATTTATCAGCATGATTATAATACATTAACGCGACTAGTCATAGAAGGGCGCAATTGAAGAAGAACGGATCATGCAAATTTTAAAAGTTCGCTCCACTACAGTTAGAGATCACCAAACTCTGTATGCATGGAATGGTCGATCATGCAGAAAATCGGTACTTACCAAAGTATCTAGGCTACACGTCACCTTTTGCAGGATACAAGGAGCTAATTTCTCTTTAGCTTCACTTTCATTTACCGAAGTGACACCCTAACACAATTTATACTCATAACTAGTATTGTTTACTTTTAAGAAACTCTAATCCAGAAACGTCCGCCCGTAACAGAAGCTGTCATTTATGGTAGATATTCAAGAGAATATTAGTGGTCTCAAAATGTCTGTAATTTTTTATTTATATTGATTATATATTTATCAGTGAACTGCAACTTCTGTTTTCCGCGATCTGTTCGAAAAAAATTAAATTCTTAAGATCTGGCTTAATTAGAACGTTTTGAATAAACTCTATTTACTCTAAATAAATGTTGGTTTCTCGCGGTAATAATAATTAAGAGTTCCTGGAGTAGAAACAATATTTTGCTAGTTTAGAAAATTCCTTCACAATAAACATTAAACTAATATAGTGGACGAATGTTGTCTGGAAGTTCTAGTTTAAAATTCTTTAGGATTGGGTGATGATCACCTAAGCGAGATTCATTGATTTCTTCTTGAGTCATATCTTTGATCACACCACTGTTCATATTGATTTTTACCCGTTTTTCGCCAGAATATGCAGTGTCTTTTCCTTTGGTGATATATATTCCACGCAAAAACTTCATTTGCCTCTCAAATATTGCAAAGACTTCACCATTGGACGTTGACAATACCATTTCTTCGTCGTTTGGTATGGGTTCATGGACCTGCCGTTTTCCTCTTAATTGAAGGTGTTTATCCTCAGGAAAAGTATATTTCCGAATTTCAAATCGTCTATTCGGATTTGTGTTGGGAATAAGCCGAATAAATCTGATTTGTTCGAAATCGTTTCCAAGCACGCGTATAAGAGACTGCATAGTACGAGGAAACCTGCCAGGAAGTGGAGGTTCTTCAGGAGGAAGAAGTTCAGAAGACTGGCGTCTGTTAGGAGAAGAAGATGGTCTGGAAGGAGAAATACACGGCGTAGGCTCACCGCTGTTGTCGTCTAAAAGTAATATTCTAAAATTGTTTAAGATTGGGCGGTGAACGCCTAAGGGAGTTTCATTTATTTCTTCCTGAGTCATATCTTCAATGGCACCTCTGTTCATGTTAAATTTTACCCGTTTTTCAACAGAATATGGAGTGTCTTTATATTTTGTTACATACATTCCACGAAGTTGTTTATTATGAGTCTCAAATAATGCAAAAATGTCACCATTAGACGTTGATAATATTATTTCTTCGTCGTTTGGTATGGGCTCGAGGATATTATTTTTTGTTCTTATTCGAAGTGGCGTATCCTCAGGAAAAGTATATTTTTGAATTTCGAATCGCCGGTCAGGATTCTTGTCAGGAATCAGTCGAATAAATCTTAGTTGTTCAAGATTGTATCCAAGGATGCGTATAGAAGACTTCCTGGTACTAGGAAAGTTGGTCCTGGACTTGACAGGATTTCCGTGAGCTGCAATAAGAAAAATAGAATTAAATTTTCTTTGCGTATTCTCTTCAGGTTATGTAAATCCTATTTCAAGGCGAAATTTACACTTTTCTAACTTTCTAGCTTTATGGCTCGTTTAGCTTTACAGCTAAACGAGCATCTAAATTTTGTAGCTACTAAGGCTGATCCGTGAATCCTTTGAGTCACGATGGTGCGGCAATCCATACAGAAATTTTTTCAATCTGTTGCTAGATGAAGAAAAATATAAAAATATAATAAGGATTCGTCTAAATAGATTGATTTTATTGGAAATATGCGAAGTTAATTTCTTATAATATATCCCTAATCTAAAAACCATTAAGTACATTCAATGCAAAGACTGAATACCTCTGATATTCTTACACCATGTGTAAAAATGGTATTATTTCTACAAAGTGCGATTCAGACAACTTTAGGAAAACTAAGACGTATAAAAGGAATATCAGGAACGTCGCTGAACCGATGCTAATGAACACATTTCGATTATTTAAGAGTCAACCAGTTTTGCAGTAGATTTCATTAATAAGGGGACTTTGGGCAAAATTTATAGTAAATTTATAGTAAGTTTACTGGATCTGGTTATTTTTTTATGTGTCAAGTGTCTGTAACGATTTATTTAAAAAAAGGTTACTTGCCTGGTTCAGATTGGTTGACTAGTCGGCTTGGATCGCTTGCAGTAGGCTGATTACGCCTGCGAATGGGTAATTTTGAGGGCCCAGGAAAAGACGAGTCGCCCTGCAAACTTAGTTCTGTAAGAAGGAATACACATGGATGAAATGTTTAATTTTTTAAACACTCACTAAGAAAAACTTTCTACAGATGTTGCAGTTTTATTTATTTAAACTAATGTATTGTGAAGTTGCATATTTGGCAATTATTTTCATAACTTAATTTAGGCCGACTTATTTAGATTATTATTTTGATTGCATGTACCGCCGCCTCAGAATAAACATCATCGATGGATAATAAGAGACGTCAGAAATTGCAGAACTTTAGGAAAGTATTTTAATTTAAATTCAACAACGATGGTAGCGTTCCCAAAGTCTTTGCTCCAATAATAGTCGAACCTCTCTGAGGCGTTTCACTGGAAGTAACCAGGGCCGAGACCAATCTCAATCACTCATCATGCTCGAGGAGAAAACCGAGCTGACGAATTGAATCTCGGGTTGAAACTCGCTATCGATCCTATCGTTTCGAAAATTTAATTTTAATAAGGGGTCGCAGATTTGCTTTCTCCTGGAGGAACTGGCAATGAGCCACCTCGAGGATCATCTGGAAATTCCCGAAGAGAAAGAATCCAAGTTAGTACGTGAGTTCCAAAACTTGATCCCTACAGGGGAAATATGCGGGAGCAGATTAATTTTGCAACGAGCCGGTTTTGCAACTCACATCTGCATTTAACTAGTTTTTGAACTAACTTACCTGATTGGAGCGACGTTTGTTTCTAATTCAATAAATTTATGGATAAGGATTAGAGTGGAAATCATGACTTAACTTGGTAAACTTTAATTAAATTTTTAGTCAAACTAAAAATTCAAGTGCTAAAATAATTTAAATCTTAGTTAATCAGGGTTTGTGACTGGCACCAATATCACAAAATGCAGTAATTCTTGTTTCCTTATTGTACCTACTAAAGAATTACAATATTTTGGGATCAGCTACTCAACAAATTTTTACCTCGAACTTAGGCACTTAGTCGAAGAAGAATTTCAGAAAGATTTTATTTTTCTATTTTAATTTCAGATTTAAAAAAATAAATTATTTAAAAATATTCCAGAAGGTTTAAAACATTCCAACCGATTTCAAAGATCTGAAATATTTTTAGGGTATACCAAACATTTCGCAAAGATTTGGGACGTCTTAAAGATCCCAAATCAAATTCTCGAAACTGTAAAATTCCTAAATTGAAAAAAAATAAATAAAAAGTTTCCGAATTTGAACAATTAATTTTTTTTATAAATATAATTTATGGATAAAAAGTACAATAATCAATTATTTTTCATGATTAAAGTTTTGAAAGTTATTTTTTCACTTTAAAATAACAATATTAGAAGGAAATTTTTATCCATAAATATATGCTTTTTTATATTCAACCTGATTAAATTTGGGAGAGGTCTGTTAATGCGGATGTTACTTAAAATTTAACTTCTTTGTCATTCACATTAATATTGCATTTGGGTTAGTTATTTTTTACAAACGTGTAGAATTAGTATAGATATTCTTCAGAAAAAAAAAATCAAATCAATAAATGGGTCATTTCACGTGGTTTTTACATTCAAAATTTAGATTTTGTTGAAATAATTTTTTTCCACTTTTAGAT
>JAAAKG020136535.1:0-13168 GCA_010014905.2 Druon quercuslanigerum
TGTAACTTTTTCCCAATAAGTATATTTTGTGAGAATAACTTCTTGGTTTAATCACTAACACAGGCATACATGTGCCAATGAACTTTTTTAAAATTTCGCGTTTTACTGACTCTGAAGAGTGTACTCATGAATGATCGCACTCCCCTCAATCCCTTGTTTTTCGATTGCGTTGCTCTTTTTATAGTCTCACTCGAGCTCTCCCTTCTCGATGTTACGCAACGTCGTCGAAGAGGGAGTAGCTGGAGTCTGCGCTTCAGAGTTTCTCCTGTGAGATTTTGTTTTTCATAGGGATCATACAGGAGATACTACTTTTGCCTATTTACAGGCAACCTTGTAACTTGAGGGTTGCAATACACATAAGTTAATATTCTCCTTTTTATAGAAAGTTGTTCTTCAGGTGTTGGTAATACCCTTGTTCACCCTATCTTGATTCTTAAAATCAAAAAAGAACTATTTTCCAAATAACTTTTCTGTTAATAACTAATTCTTAGCTTAATGTAATTATATCACAAAATCTATTATGTTATGCATTCAAATACTGAGATTGCAGAAAATATAAGTTTTGTTACGAAGTTGAAAACATTTAATTTCTTGGCTTGATACAACTTTCCTAGGCAATACGATGATTTGAATTTGATGAGTAAATCTTGAAAATTCTTGATCGATCAAAATTTTTAAATCTTTAAGTTACTATTATAGATGAATTTGACTAATTTCAATTTTACCCTTACAAAAGTAGGTGCTGCTAATGTCTGTGGTCACGTTGAGGTAACCATGAAGGATGGCCATGTCTTTGAGGGTCCACTCGGCATTGGAGGCAGCCCGGGTTGGATGAAACCTCGTGATGTAGAGAAAGTCAGATATCCAGGCTATGAGGTGCTTATGCGTACATCGGCTCACTTTAAATATGTAACTATGCAGCTTAAGTCGAAAAAGGATGTTCCCGAAAATCGCAATCTTGCTGCACGTCTACCAAAGAGTGTTCTGTTAGAGTTAGGGGATCTTGTTTTTGTAGGCGAGGGAAATTTTTACACCTTCGACCTCCGTGCAGCACGAATTCATAACACGGACCGTATGTATATCACAGTACACGGCACCAATATAATCGAAGCAATTGATTTAAAACCGCTTCGACATGATGAGTTTCAACCCTACCGACACGAATCTCCGAGTAAATGTTCCACATTATCAAGGCATGGTGAGTCACTATAATTTACCAAAATATTATAAATGAGCTGAAATTTATGAAAAAAATTAGAAATTAACTTTAGGTAGTTACGTTAATTTACCATACAGAACTGTAAAATTACCCTAAATGACCGAAAATTTACATAATATTCCCGACATTTATAGACATTTTTTTATTTAAATCTTGAGTAATTTATGGAAAGTTACCATAAATTACCTGTAATACTACAATAATTTTTTAGCAAAGAAGATTATTTTCTAGCCAAAAAAAAAATTTGTCAATGAAATTGCAATTAAAAAAATTAAATTTTCACAAATCAGTTAAATCTTCTGTTGAAAATAATAATTTGTTAGAAAAAGTTTATTTTTAGCTTACTAGTTAAATTTCGAATAGAATAATTTGATTTTCAGCTAAATAATTAAATTTTTAAACAAAAAAGAAGAATTGAGATCAAAGTTTCTGAGCTTTCAACAAATAATTGAATCTTAAACTAAAAATGATTGGTTTTCCACTAAAAATAGATTTGATTTTAAATAATACCAAACGAAAATCATTTTTGATGAAACATGTGAAAATTCGCAAAAAAACATTATTGAAAAATTTTTTTTTTGCAATTGAATTTTTTCCGATTGTCGCTTCTTACCAATTTTTGGATAATAATTTTGTTATAACTGTTTTGATAAAAATAATTATATTTTGAGATTATTTAGTTATTTTTCTAATTGGAAACATTAAAGTTGCAGAGAATGTTTTCCCAGAGAAAAGCTGTTATTAATTAAAATAAAATATTTAATTGAAAAAAAGTGGTTGAAAATTTTTAATAAAAAATAATATAAAAAAATCAGTTACAATAGGATAAATAGAAATATTACCGACACCCATGTAGCGAACGACACCTCACGTCTGAGTGTGCGGTTATTAAGACTTATTATTTATTTGAAAAGTGGTCACCTTCTGCCGAGCACCATGATGGGCTGAACATTTTTTTCGAAATTCGTACGGAGGCACGCACCGAACAGTAAGCTTTTTAAATACATTAAATAATAATCATGAAATCATAAAGTATTGTAATTAGAGGTCCAAATTAATTCAAATGTCTATTTTGTAAGATTTTACACCCAATGTCGTTTAATAGTTGGAATCAAAACGTCACTCTCTTAGTGAACGACACGATTATTTTTAATAGAATATCTTAATTAATGTTAATTATTTCCTTGTTCCATATTAAAAAATAATTATTAAAAATAAGTATAAAGCATACCTCATTCAAAACTAACAATTTTTTATTTATTGCAGTTAATAAAATGCTGAAAGTCGCAGCTGATGAAAAGTATATCAAAGGTTATTCAGAAACAGGCCTGCGAGCGGCTCTTAAAGATATTAAAAATGGAATGCCGAACATGAAAGCTTCTCTCACATTCAAAATTCCAATATCAACGTTAATTGATCACATAAATGAACAATATAAAAAGACAGGCATGGCCCAAGGCCTATTCTTTCAGAAGAAGATGAACTGACCTTAGAAAAATGGCTTATCACATGCAGCGAAAAGGATTTACGCGAAGCAAAGAAGATTTAAAAACAAGCGTCAGCCGGTTTTTGCAAATGATCAACAAACCGAATCCATTTAAAAATGGAATTCCGGGCGACGCTTGGTGGAAAGGTTTTTTAAACCGCCATCCAATAATAGTCTAAATAACCAGTGAAGGTGTCTCAGCAGCTAGTGCTACAGCTTGTACAGCCGATATTTGGAAATGGTTCACGAGTACGGGAGAATATTCAAAAAATGAAAATTTGGCAGAAATTTTGAAGGATTCATTACGAATTCTAAACGGGGATGAAAGTTTTCTTCAAGTGTCTCCAAAAGGCTCAAAAGTATTAATCATGAAGGGTTACGGTCGAGTTACTCCACCCATGCTAGTTTATCCAAACAAAAGAAGAACTTTCCAAATCCAAAAATGCATACCTAGTGAGTGGGGATATTGATTGAGTAATAATGGTTCGATGACGGAAAAACTTTTTTACGATTACATAGAGCATATTTTATATAAAAGTCTAAAGAAACAAAATTTTAAATTTGCAGTTATTCTTTTTGTAGAAGGTAATAAATCTCACTTGACGTACCAAGTCTGTCTTCTAACTATGCAGAAAAATACAAATAATTTTAATTGCATTATATCCAAGCGCTACCATAATTTTACAAACAGCTGACGCTGCAGCCTTTAAGCCTCTGAAACTTAATTGGAATTTAACAGTTTTGGCATGGAGACTGCTGCATCCAAATGAAGCTCTGACCAAAGAACATTTCGCTCCGATTCTTGCAGGCATTATAGAAAAGTTTTTCAGAATTGAAAAACTTATCAACGGATTTGCTGCATGTGATTTTTATCCTCGCAATCCAGATGCTGTGGACCATTCTAATTGCTTGGGTAAACAAAGTTCTCCGATGACGAATAAGGTTGTAGATGTTGAAAGAAGAGGCAGTAATAACGATCACACTGCTCTTGATTTTCAGACATTTAAAGAGATAATCGGTACGCTTGCATTGAGAAAATGTGAAGAATATGATCTGTTGAAAGAATACCCACTGCAATCTACGCCTATGGACGAATTATGGCGAGCTTTCAAAACTAGATCTGAATATGATGCAAATCACACAGAAGAAAATTATGGCTTGTAGCAGATCACACAGCGTCTAACAGCGGAGTTGTTTGATTACAATGACATCAGTACTGAGAAAGCTATAACATAATCCGAAATTCGTTAAGAGACCAATACTGGTGTCTTCAATTTTGATTACAAAGGATATAATGCAAATAATACTTTGCAAGATGTTATTGTAATCCATAACCCCAACTCAGACAAGGCGACTCGTCAGGTTTCAAATGCTAACAGTTTAAATTTTCAAGGTCAAATTAATCTAGAGAAGAGTTTATTGCTTTCACTGTGCGATAAAATTTTCAATATTCAGATATTGTGAGAATCAAGAAATGATTCTACATTAGAAGATTTTCGTTTGGGAAATCAAGAGATTTTACGACATTTACTACTGAGTGTCGAAGAGAACTTGATGAATATCGATCACCTAATGGAAGTGCAAGCCTAGTCTCTATCTTCAACATCTGATCAAGATTTTGTACGTAGAAGTAGGGTCTGTGAGAGGTACAAGAAAAAGGAGTCAACAGTTAAAACTGCTGATACCTTGTACTGGCCAGAAGCACCGTAAAGAAAAGGAAAGATAAACGTTGAAAGGATGCTCTACCTTGTAACTTTTCACGTGGCTGAGTCAATTTTAGAGAAATGTTTATCTAAAAAAGGCCTTCCTCACACTACTCCCTTTCCCACGGAGTGAGTCATGCCTACCCCGAAAGGGAAACTGCTTAATGGAGTAATAATAATAAAAAAAAGCTGCAGCAGGAGCAGAAGAAAGAGAAAAGTCAAGATTGCTGCATGCGGAAAAAAAGCTGCAGAAGCTCAAGAAAAAATTCAACAAAGGCTGGAGAAAAATGAACTGGAGGCTAGAATAATTCAGAAGAAAATTAAAAAAAGACAAGAGGCAAAAAAGTTAAAATAAAAACAAAATTAGAGAAAACGTATCAGAAGAAAATACTTTATCCTTATCAAGTGAATCATTATACGATGCTAAAGATGGTGATCATGATGATGATGATACTGACTGACCAAAAATTATCTCTTCAAGAATTTTGTCCTCTAAGATAAAAGTAGTGTTCTTAAGGTAATTTAAGTCTCTGAAGAAAATATTAATTTAATTTCATTAATTTTAAGAGCCCATTAAGCAAGGGATTATTTATGTAAAATTTGATATTACGTTACCTATTTTAAAATCTGTTTAAAAATAAGTTAAAATAAAAATGTTAAAACTTTAACTGAATACCATTTACTAAGGATCCTATATATAAAAACCCGTAATCTCCATTTGTGAACTCAACATGGGGAATAGTTTTTACCATGGTTGGATTGCTGAACGCCTCTTCTTAAACGTATACAATTAATCGTAACTAAAAAAGTAGATTTCTACTTTTATCGATCGCCGCTAATTATTTCGATTCGTGTCTTTTTATATTTACTTTCAAAAACACCTGTTATTTTCTAATGAATTATTATTATGCATTATACGTCAATTTTTTCGGATAATAAAGTAGAATAAATTACAGTTTAATCATTGTTTACGTATTTTCGATGTTGTGAAATAATTATCCGAATTTAATCTTAAAAATTGTATGAGAATATGGTTTAAGTTACTGGCAATTAGTTTAAAAGATTATTACTGTTTTTAATTTTCAGAAAAATAAACGGCAACAATTATTTAAATGTTTAAATGGATTTGTTTTCAACTAAGTATTTAATTTTATTTATTTTAAAAGATTATTAATAATTAAAATTTCGCAAAAAATATTAATAACTAATTAATAACTGACTCTATTTTTAAAATAGTTAAAAGCTTATTAATAAATAAAATTTAAGAAAAGACAAATTCAATTGAAAACAAAATTGTAAATTGTTAGAATATTCCAATAAAAATCACTATTTAATTATGTTAATATTTTGAAGTAATTAATGAATATTATCTACTGATTAATTATTTTCACAATGTTCAATTACATATATTGGCATTTGCGTTATGGAATTAAATATTAGCTATTATTTCTTCAATAAATTTTTTTTTTGTCAAAATATCTGCAGCACAATCATTTTTTTAAATGTTTGTGATGTTGGAAAATGAGTATCTGAATCCAATTTTCAAAATTATACATACACAATTTCCATGAAAATAATTTTCAAATGATTTTTATGTTCTTTACTGACTAATTAATTATTAATCGATTCTGCTAAAATTTATATTTACTAGTATTAGTTAAGATCTTATAATTAATTAAATTTAAGCAAAGACAAGTTCAAATTTAAAAATATATGAAGAGAAAGTTATTTGAATCTTTTATTATAAGTTATTTTTTAAAGCTTTAAATTATTTGAATTTTTAATAAAAATATTGGCTTACTGCTTTTTGCTGTTTTGACATGATTGAATATTTATTCAATAATCCCTAATTTAATTACATAATTTTTGAAATAATTCTGATGTGAAATGGGTACCTGCATTCAATTTTAAGATTTATATGTTAATGTGTTTTAATTTTTGTTGAAATTAGTATAAGCGGGTTAATAATCAATCAAATTTTCAGAAATGAAAATGAAAATGAAAAATAAAAATCAGCATAAAAATGATTTCAATGTCTAAATAAAAATTATATTTTTATTCTTTTTATATTCCAGTTAAATTATTTTTTTAAAGTTTTGCGATGATGAATAAGCAACTAAATTCTGATTTCGAAATTATTACTATAGTAATAATTATTTTATATTTTAAATAATCCTACTGCTTTTAAATATTTTTTTAAATTAATAAAAATAATTATTTAATGCTTTTAATTTTATTAAGTCATTGATTAATTATCAGTTAAATAATTTTGTTTAGAATATTAAATTACATACAGTTTGAACTTGAATCACGTTCAATTTCTTAACATAAATATGTATAGTAAAAATTTATTTATTTCTGAAATATCGTTTTCAATTATGTATTTTTTTAATTTTGTTTCATGTAGTAGAATTAGTATCTAGCATCAATTTTCAAAAATATATTGTAACTTTTCTTAAAATAGTTCAAAATGTTTTTAAAAATTATAATTTTTATAAAAATATAAAGTGGAAATTATTTTAATTTATCAATGAATATATAAAAAAATTAAAGCCTTTGAATGATAACTCCCTCTTTAATAATATTAATAGTAATATTGTATTATAAATTATATGGGTTTATTGAATACAATATTTCAGATTTTAATTCAGCGAAACTTTGAGTGGTTAACAATTAAAAAAAAAATAGTTTTTCGAAAATTGGGTAAATGATAAAAATGAATAAAAAAGTAAGCGCGCGCTGGCGCGCGCACATGGTGGTCCAGTGTAATAAAAAACCACAAATTCCTTATTATGTGTGAATTACTTTTCTAGGATTTTAATATTTTTAATAGTAATAACTGAATTACACATTAATTATTATCTTCACTTCACATTTCTCTCACAAAAATAAATTATTTTAGAAATCTGTCGAAATGAAAGGAACCTCATTTTCAAAGTATATCAAGTGCTTGATGAAGAAATATGATACTAAGAAGTAGCATTTGAAATCGTAAAAAGGTCCCCTTTTTCATGAAGTCATCATCACTAAAAGATAATATACACATAAATTAATATTCTCCTTTATAAAAAGTTGTTCTTGAGGTGTCGGTAATACCCCTGTTTACCCTATCTTGATTCTTAAAATCAAAAAAGAACTTTTTTCAGATATCTGACTTTTTGCGTGAAAGCTACCTTAAGAAAAATGTACAATGTTTATAAATTTCCTCTAACTGAATTTGTTTAAAACCATTATTTTTAACGATTAAAATAGTTGTGTTTGCTTTTCTGTTAATAAATAATTGTCAGCTTAATGTAATTATATCACAAAATCTATTATGTAATCCATTCAAATACTGAGATTGCAGAAAATATCAGTTTTATCACGAAGTTGATAACATTTAATTTTTTGGCTTGATACAACTTTCGTAGGTAATGCCATGACTGGAATTTGATGTATAAAATTCAAAAATTCTTGATCGATCAAAATTTTTAAATCTTTAAGTTACTAGTATAGATGAATTTAACTAATTTCAATTTTACCCTTACAAAAGTAGGTGCTGCTAATGCCTATGGTACTGTTGAGGTAACCATGAATGATGGCCATGTCTTTGAGGGTCCACTCATCTTTGGCGACGGCACCCCCGGTTGGATGAAACCTCGTGATGTAAAGAGAGTGAGTTATCCAGGCTATGAGGTGCATATGCGTACATCGGCTCACTTTAAATATTCAACTTCGTTGCTTAAGTCGAAAACGGATGTTCCCGAAAGTCGCAAAGTTTCTGAACGTCTACCAAAGAGTGTTCGGTTAGAGTTAAACGATTGGGTTTTTGTAGGCATAGGAGATTTTTACAACTTCAACCTCCGTGCAGCACGAGTTCATGACACCGACCGCATGTATATCACAGTACACGGCACCAACATGATCGAAGCAATTGATTTAAAAGCAGTTGGATATTATCGGATGCACCCTACCGATTCAAATCACAGAGTATATTTTCCATATTCTCAAGGCTCCCAGAAGCTGTGAGAAATTCTCCGCAGGCACTCAGGGAGATATTTTTAAAGGTCCTGATATGGTTTTACATATCCTCCTCGTTTGGGTGCGTGATGATTATAGTCTTTCTTCCTCCTAAGATAGAAAGAGAGGGAAGGATTAGAGTAGAAATAGACTAGGTGAATTCTTTGTTCATGTTTCTGTAGCGTAGTTATTTATTTAAATTCTTGTTGAATATTGTGCGTATACTGTAGTTTTAATGTTAGAGTATTCCTACTTGCAGGTTGCCCTAAGTAGCGTGAATACCAGGGGCGCTTGGAATAGTTAGGCGTGCGTCTCTACAATAGAGAGAGAGAGGGCGAGAGAGAGAGAGAGAGAGAAGATGGGGCGCAGTTCTACTCTCTGCCGCAAGCGGCGTGCGGAGCGTAGGTAAAGCCTACGGGGTTGCCAACAGCGGATGTCTAGCCGTGGGAGTGAAAGAGAGAGGACTATGTTTCGATAGCGTTGGTGCGTGTGAATAGAGCCTAGCCCGAGCGGAATTCCAGCCCGGGGAGGTCGATTTGAGCTAACAGCGGAATACCAGCCGCTAGCCTTTGCGATCAGAGCGGATTTCCAGCCCTGATCATTCTGGCGTTC
The DNA here is from genome assembly GCA_010014905.2 of Druon quercuslanigerum. Taxonomy (NCBI): domain Eukaryota; kingdom Metazoa; phylum Arthropoda; class Insecta; order Hymenoptera; family Cynipidae; genus Druon; species Druon quercuslanigerum. Next base: position 9,020 of record JAAAKG020136535.1, read on the forward strand.
TGTGCCAGAGCGCGCCTTTTTATACAGGCCGTGCTGCACAAGAGTTAGTCAGAGTGGGAAAGGATCGCGTGGTGAGAGATGCTCGTGCTCTCTCTCTCTTCTTTCTCTCTCATTTTCTTAAATCTAAAATGGTTGCCTACCGAATGGATAAAAGTCGTATGCGCGAAGGAATCTCGCCCTATGCGAGTCGCGTATAACAGTCCTCAAAAGTAGAAAGGCCTCAAAATGCCCTTTTTGAAATTGAAATAAGAATACGATCATAAATAAAAAGCAGAGACACTCAAGGGTCCTTTGTTAAGCTTTCGGATTAAAATTTGGTAATAGATTTTTTTTGAATCTCACAGCTAACAGCCTAAAACATAATAATTCCGAATCTACAGCTTTCAATTAGTTCAGATATCTAACTTTTTTAAAAGGTTTTAAATTGAAAGATATATAACAACTCGTAAATGCAATGAGATACGCCAGAACTACATTGACAGAAAGCTCCGCGAAAGTACAGTCAAACCTGGATTTAATGTCCATTTTCGGACTGAGTTTGACATTAAATTAAGAGTCTCGAAAATATTTAGTCTCTCTCCTGTTTTTCTCTTTCATGTTCCCTCTCTGTTTTTTGACGCTTAAATGAGCACCGCACATCCTAGCACAGCTCCCCTCATCCATCCCCACCGCGCAGCGTTAAATCTCAGAAACATTAAATCCAAGCACACTAAATCCAGGTCTAACGTATTTCTATCTCAAACTCAAACTCGAATTAAATAAAAATTGTACCTACTGCTTGTTACTTGTTATTTACTATTTGCTACTTGTGAATTTATTAAATCCTAGGAGGCGAAAATATCAATATTCTGGAAATGTACTAACGTCTTCTGTAACTTGCGAACATTTTTAACGATAGATAAAATCATCATGGAACAATTACTATAATGAGCCGAAAAAAAGATACATCTTCGCGCGTTTCTGGAACATCACTAAGAATACCTGAGCGTGTCAGTGTTGACAGCTTAAAATTTCTCAAAATATGATCTCAAATTTAGGTCAACTAAACATTTAAATCAGGCGATTTTAATTAAGCATAGATATATTCCTTGTTCGGGTATTCATGTATCTCGTTTAAAATTGAACTACTTTGTTAATAATACCTGTTTATTAGTTGGAAATTAATTGTTTTGACTAAAAATTTGATTGCGTGCGTCTTTTGTTCAAAATTTGTTTGTGTTCTTGGAAAATTAATCTTTTGGGTCGAACAGAGATTTTGTCGCAACCCTGAAGTAAATATTTTGTGCTCATTTTTAAGCGGAATATTTAAGAATGTTCTGTTGGTGCATGTGACTGTAATGAATTAAATTTATATTTCGCGCTAGGAAATACGAGGGATATTTTATAGTGTATTGCAAATAATTATTAGAATTTGGTTTCCGCTGGAATCACGAAAAACGCGGCTTCAACAGAATTTTGTCATTGGATAAAAAATCAAGGCGTAATGAATATATTTTAAATTCATCCTGAAAAGTAGACTATTCGCAAACTCTTTTTCCAATCTCTGGAACTGAGAAGTTTATTTTTAAATGCAAAAATTTTGATATTATTATAATATTATATTAATTATAAGTGGTATTCATGACGTTTATAAGGCAATTATATTATTTAAGAATCTTAAAAAAAATAAATGTATATTAAATAGTAAAAAAAAACTTCTGTTATCAAGAACTAGTTGAAAACCTAGAAACGAGGCAAAAATAAAGAATAGTAAAATTCTTAATGTTACACAATCGCGTTATCCTATTCAGAATATTAAAACACAAAAAGTAAAGCGTTAACAATAGAATGTCTGGTTTTTCTAAGAATAAACACTTTGATTATTTTCTTAAAAAAATATACGAGAACAAAAAGCATGCAAAATGAAAGTTTTGCTTTTGCGAAGAGTTTTACACAAATTTGTTTTCTACGTTTCGATATTATTTTTGGAAACGTTTTTTTATCAGAATCATAGTTTTTTAAAATACTAAAAAAATAGTTCGAGAAATGGAAAAAGGCAAACAAATAATTAATGGGAAAGATGATCTATTTCATAATCTTGTATGCAAAAAACAATCGGTTTTCAAAAATACGATCATGATGAAAAAGAATTTAAAGCAGCGACAATACTTGCTCCGAGGTCTAGTCGAAAAGCTTCTCAGCAATACTCCACAGGGAACCTCGGGACAGCAGATTAATCCACCCACGAATAGTGGGGCACAGCACGAGACAGCAACACGAAAACGACTGACGGATATACAACCAGTGGGCTCGAATGTCCCAAGACGTTTTTAGAACGTCCTAAAAACGCCCAAAGTCAGGCCAAATAACGTTCTAAAAACATACAGTGTTCCAAAGACGCTCTTAGGACGTATTTGGAACATTGGACCTTTTTTGACCCATTGTTTGGCCTGACTTTGATCGTTTGTTGGACTTTCTGAAAACGTTTTTAAACCTTGCGTCCTAAAAACGTCTTTAAATTTCGTGCTGGCTGGGCATTGCCTGTTGCAAAGCTTCCACCTGAGTTGTAGATGGCGCCACTTGACATAATCAATCACTTATTCACGACAGAGCATAATTTTCTTCAACTGTTCCACGTACTTTTTCCCACTTGTTAGGACAGTTTTCCTCACAAGTAGAAAAAAAATGCAATTTTTAAAAGCTAACCTCAACGGTTGAGAAGTCACTCATTTTGTCCACTAATTTTGGTTCGAAAAAAGTAGTTTTTTTCACGTAGCTGTTGTACAAATACTGAAACAAATTTACACGGCGATCTTTGAAATCTGATCTTTAACTGAAATACTATTGTCACTTTAAAAGAAACAACTTTAGAAATATCAATAAACTTCAGAGGCCGCACTGAAATTTTGAAGATAAATTTTTTTGTTCTGGGTACAAATTTAGAGAACATGATTTTCTCTTGATTTTATCAAAGATTTTGGTGGAAAATCAAAAGACTTTGAATCAGCAAGAATCTTTTAATCGTCCAATAAACTAACTAGAAATAAAAAAAATATAAGGAAAAAAAAATTTCTACATGCAAAGTTTTTAATGATTTTTATTGTTACAATAAATTGCCTTTTGACAACAATTGTTACGAACAAAAACGCTTATATGGTAGTTTTAAAACAAAAAAAATCTTTTTTTTCTGCACAGCCATTTATTTTTATTTGAATAATAAAATTCTAACACAATGGATGACCATTCAACATCATGATTATCATTTTTTGAAAAAAATACGAGTATACAAATTCACAGTTAAAAATAATTAAATATTAATACGTAAATTAAATAAACTAAGATAAGCAAAAAAACTGTTTTTATTTATAGTAATGGATGAATACAATTAGTAATATTGCTATTCATCGTCAAAAGAAATTTTTTGGATAATAATATTAAGAAGTGATTCTGCAGAATTAAAAAATGTATTATATTTGAATAAGTAACTTTTTTATAGAAATTGTGGATAACTATATCAAAAGTTGTTGAATACAATTTCTTGTATCAATATTTAAGTAGAGTATTGTAGTATAGTAAAGACTGTTCATAAAATTTACACACAAATTTTCAAAAAATCTTATTTGGATTATGCACAAAAATAAACCTTCACATAACTAAGCCCTATTCACATAAAAATCTAATTCAATCGAAAAAAAAAATTTAAAAAAAAATTATTATGACAAACTGTTTTATAAACCGTGATTAAATTTAAACAAGCTTCTTTTTAAATCAAAACACTATTTATTTTCATTAAAGCGTCTTAAACTTGAAAGAAGACAAATATTTTTGTATCTCACTAGCGCTATAAATTCTTCAATGACAAAATTGAAAATTTTCGATAAAATAACGTTTGCATTTTATTCACGAGAATGTTTATATTCAGTATGTACGTATATTAGACAGATAGATTTCAAAGTCATCCTAAACAGTTAAAACAATTAATTAACATCATAGCAAAATATTTATTTGTTTGAAAAAATTTTAAATTTAAAAACTAAAAATACTAAAAATAAATAATACTATATCTATTAATAATAATAATAATAATAAAAAAAGAGCCTCGGTGGCTCAGTGGTTAGATGCTCGGACTTCACCTCAGAGGTCCGGGGTTAGATCCCTGAGCCGGTACCT